>JAMFLL010000057.1:0-82652 GCA_027475725.1 Pythium rhizo-oryzae
GTGCTTGTGCTCGCTGTACAGCGACGAGCTGTCCAAGGTCGAGGGCGCCGAGCACGTGCTCGCGCTGATCCAGGACTGGGAGAGCATCGAGGACCCGCGACTGAAGAAGCACGCGTGCAACGCGCACCGTGCACTAAAGGAGGCCGGTGTCATCGCTTAAGTTTAAGGAACCAGTAGTAGTAGTAGGGAATCCAAATGCTTGCAGAAGCGGAATGCAGCATTCAGACACAGAACCGAACACCTGATAACGCTCACAAACATGTAGGAAACGCCTCACCGTCTGTCGTCCCCGTCACGCGTCAATGCCGAAGTAGTAAAAACCATGTCGTCCTTCTACGAAGGAGCACTATGGAGTTGTCGATACTACGTAGTATTCAGGATCTCGATTCTACTACCAGCATTTGTGGGGTTTTGTGTGCAGTTTAGCCCAGGATCGTTCAGACGACTTCGGTCTCCTCGTTCGGGACGTGCTTCTCCACGGACCAGCCGCCCTCGAGCGTCTCCTTGGTCATGATCGACTTGTCCATGGGCGATTCCGACGAGATGAAGCTGTCGGTTTCGGTCATCTCGTCCTCTGACTCGGCGAGCTCCTCCTCCAGCACGTACCCCAGGATCTGGTGCTTGACGGAACTGCGGCGAGAGACAGAGAAACGAAAGTGAGCACATGATATAGCGGAGGCATCATTCCATAACGCGTACGTACTTGGGGAACCACACATCCACGGGTAGCAGCCATGTGTACGTGAACTTGCCCGAGGCGCCACCGAAGACTTCGTGGATGCCGAGGCTGCTGTTCACCTCGCCCTTGAGGCGGTCGATCTGGGTCGCGCCGGTGGAGATGACGCTGTACTGGTCGCACATCATGCACAGCGTGAAGAGGCCGAAGAGAACGGCTTCGACCACGAGGCAGATCACGCGGAGAGCCGCGTGGGTCGGGCAGCTAGTCAGTCCGGCACATCACCAGCGTCAGCACTCGGTCCGTTCCTCCTTCAGCTCTGAAGCACACCACGGACTTACCTGACGTTCATACAGCGCGCGTAGCGGAAGAAGACGAGGATGAGCGCGTACGCCGAGAGCAGGAACACGTAAAAGATAAAGAGCAGGAAGAACTTGTGGTTGCCCAGCCCGACGCAGTTGTTCACCCACGGGCAGTGGTGGTCCATCTTGATCACGCAGCGCTCGCAGATCGAGCAGTGGTGCGCGCGCGCCGGCTTGAACTGGCGGCACCGGCGGCACGTGCGGTACTTTTGGTCCTCGAGGCTACAATGAGACACAGAGAGCGGGAGTCAGAAAAGCGCAAGGAGACCACAGTCGACCGCCTTGGGCGTCGTACCGCGCGAGGTCTTCCTTTGGCGCGTTCGCAAGCGCCACGGGCATCGCGGTCTCGGGCACTGCTCCGGGGTCCGTCAGCATCGCTGCACATATCCAACGGTGAGTACAACAAAGTGAGTCCTTCGCCACAACCCCATAAAGTCGCGCGCTGGCACCTTACCTTTGCCGTGGGACGCGAGCGCGAGGAAGCAGAGCGCGCTAAACGCGGCCATGTGGAAAAGCCCCGCGAGCGAGAGGCCCATCCACGGGTACAGGATCACGCCCTACAGCGCCCGCACATCCAGCGAGGCTTGTCAGTCTCCCCCTTGTCCCCTCCAAATCGCCCTTGGCGCTACATAACGGGCACGCACCACGACGACCATCTCGGCGTAGAGCACGAGGAACCAGGAGAGCACGGCGCAGATGAGCCCGCACGGGTCGCGGTTGCACCAGCGGCGCACGTTGAAGCCCGTGCCGCACGCGGCCTCGTGGCGCCGGTGGTCCATCGCCGCGCCCTTCGCCATTGGATTGGGGTATACAGACAGAGAGAGAGAGACGCGAAGGGCGGTCGTCTCCGGATGAAGTTGGGACGATATTACGCCCCCATGCAAGTGCCGTATGCATGGGGAAGGTCGCTGTTATTCATGTTGGGGGGAAGAATGTACCACGGAAGCGGTACCCACTGGCAAGTCTCTGATTTAGCCTCCCGATTCTGTTAAACCCGAATGGGTTACACCACCCGCATGGCTTCTCCTAAATCCGGGTACAGCGGGTACAAACTAGTCGCACCGTCACTCACCCGCACCATCATTCACACGTGGCCCTTTACTTCCTTCGTCTTGATCCCAAGAGCTCCGCAGCTCCCCCGCATTCCCCGACCAGCTCCCACGTTGCGACCGCCATGCCCAAGCAGACGCGCCAACGTCCCGACGCCAGCGAGCGCGCGTTCGGCCGCGTGGCGCTGACCGAACTCACGGCCGAGCGCGTGGCCGCGTGGACCGTGCGCGCCGTGGCCGGCGAGACCCGCAAGTTCGAGCGGCCGGCCGCGGACGGCGCCGTGGACGCCGCCGCCTCGGCGGGCGCGTCGCTCACGGAGCTCGCGGTGCGGCTCGCGGACCAGCGCGAGCGCCCGGCGATCGGCCTGCGCTGCGGCACCTGCGAGATCGCGGCGTTCGCGTCGCTGGACGCGCAGTACGCGCACTTCAAGTCGGACTGGCACTGCGGCAACCTCAAGCGCAAGGCGCGCGGCGCGAGCGTGCTCAGCGAGAGCGAATTTGAGGCCAAGGCGACCGTCAAGCGCGGCGGCGACGCGAAGGACGCGGACGCCGGCTCGGACGCGACATCCTCGGGGGCGTCCTCAGACTCGTCTAGCGACGAAGAGGAGGAGGACGCGGAGGATGTCGTGACCACGAGCGAGCCCGTGGTGGAGTTTTCGGACGACAAGAGCGTGTTCAAGGTGTTCAAGACGATCCTGCCGAATGCTGACAAAGAGGAGTTCAACCCGTATGTAGCGCTGGACCAGATCCGCGCGTCCAAGTTCCGCTGGGCCGTTTTTTTGTTGCGCAGCGGGCGCTTTGCCGGCGCCGTGTTCGACAAAGAGAAGGCGCTTTGCCACAAGACGTTCCAGCGGTACACGACGCGCCGCAAGCAAGGCGGCAGCCAGGCCGCGCATGATGCCTCTGGTGGCAAGGCCAAGTCGGCGGGTGCGACGCTGCGCCGCTACAACGAGGCCGCGCTGAAGCAGGACGTCGCAGACGTCCTCGCGCAGTGGAAGGACAGACTGCGCGACGTGGAGCTCATTTTCATCTCGTGTGGGAAGAACGACCGACCGACGTTTTTCAGCGGCAAGCCGCCCGTTCTCCACAGTGACGACCCACGTCTGCGGCGCATCCCGTTCGCGACCTTCCGACCCACGTTCGAGGAGGTCTGTCGCGTGCGCGCAGAGCTCAGCAGCGTCAAGTTTGCGCCGTTGCCGCCGCCCGGCACGGTAGAGGCGAAGAAATCGCCTGCTGGCAAGCCCAAGGGAGCTGGTGCAAAGGCACCGCAGGCGGAAGCAGTGGAGTCCGCGGCTCCCACGGAGCCCGAGGCCGCTGTCGAAGAAGAAGAGGTCCCTGAGATCATCCAGCTCGCAAAGGCCCAGGATTTGGCGGCCTTGAAAGCCTTGATCGACGGCAGCGAAGGCCTGGATGTGAACGGTGTGGACGCGCACTTCATGACGGCACTCCATCATGCCGTGGAGCAGAACGCGACCGCGATGGCCGAGTACCTGCTCGAGCACGGCGCGAACCCGTCGCTGCTGGACCTGCGCAGCCGCTCGCCGTACTTTCTGTGCACGACGAAGGAGACCCGCAACGTGTTCCGCCGGTTCATGGCTGCGAACCCGGACGCGTGGGACTATGCGGCGTCGCAGATCCCGAGCGGATTGACGGACGAGATGGAGCAGAAGAAGAAGGAGAAAGAGGCTGAGAAGCGGCGCCGTGCTAAGGAGCGCAAGAAGCAGCAGAAGAAGGAGGAGGCTGAGCAGAGAGAGAAGGAGGCCGAGGCCGAGCGCGAGCGAGAACGTCAGGCCGCGGCCGGGCTCGCGTGCGACGCGTGCGGCAAGTTTGCCGGTAAGTCGCCATTCAAGCGACTGGAGTTCAAATACTGCTCGACGGACTGCGTAAATGCCCACCGCCGCAAGCTCATGAGCGAGGCCGCGATGAAGCGCTTTGGCGCATAAGGGTTTGACACCATCCCCCACAATCTAATAGAGTATCTGCTTTTAGACAACTTGTGACGGAGACCACGGTATCGCGCCGTTTCGCGACGACACGTTGCATTCTGGAAAAGGAATTTGGTGCGCCGACGACATGGAGCTGCCACTGGACGACGAGACGCTGCAGCGCCTGTATGCGTGGATCGACGAGATCCCGCTCTCGCGGCCCAAGAAGAACATCGCGCGCGACTTCAGCGACGGCATCCTACTGGCCGAGGTGGTCGCCTACTACTTCCCCAAGCTCGTGCAGATGCACAACTACAGCTCGGCCAACTCGGTGCGCCAGAAGCAGTACAACTGGACCACGCTCAACCGCAAAGTGCTCAAGCGGCTCCACATCCACCTCTCGAAGGAGGACATCGACGACCTCGTGCAGTGCCGCGCCGGCGCCGTTGAGCACCTGCTCGTCAAGCTCCAGCTTAAGGTAAGTGGAGGTCGAGAGGTTCTCTATCAGCCAGGCCCCTCACAGTGGCTGTCACGCGTACGCAGATCGCCAGCTACAAGGAGAAGCGGCCGTCCTCGTCCGAGCCGCGGCAGGCGTACCCCGAGCAGGGCAGTGACGACGAGCAGAGCGCGAGTGGCGGGGTCGCCTCGCCGCCGTCGACTGTGGCTTCGATCTCGTCCGGGTCCTTCGTCGGGCCAACGGGCGCCACGCACCGCCCGAGCATTCACTCGCCTGCGTACGGCGACAAGCAGCTCGAGCTGCGCGAGCCGCAGCCGCACCACCACATGCGCGATCTCTCGGTCAGCAACGATGCCGCGTCACCGGCGTCCTACGAGCGCGGCTTTGGCGACGCGTCGATGCTCAACCACGCGGCCGTGTCGCTCAATAACGCCAACGCTGAGACCGTGAGAGATCGTGCGCTGATCGAGAGCCTTCGCGGTGAGCTGTCGGAGCGAGATCAGTCGATTGGCGAACTGAAGGAGACCATCCAGGTGAGTCGGCTAGAATCAGTGGATGCTCCGGGTGAGACAGATTCTTACAAGCCCTTTGTCACTGCGACAGATCCTGGAGATGAAAGTGCAGAAGCTCGAGCAGCTCGTGCGGCTCAAAGACGGCAAAATCCAGACGCTGGTGGCCAAGATCCGGTCGCAGAAACCGCAGTGAGGAGAGCTGAATACTCAAGATACCTACCTACTTGTATGTCGACGAAATGGCACGAGGGTTATCCCAACAATTGACTACAAGCGACTGAGCGTCTCGTTCGGAAGAGACTCATCTCTGGGGAAGAGTGGTGCGCTCTCACCTCCCCCTCACTCTTGGTTCTTTACTTTTTGGTTCCCCACTAGACAGAGCTCTGTCAGCACGAAGTGTAGCTGGAACGAGCGTGCTTTGGTCTTGGCCGGCTTCCTCCAGACTGCAAGACTCCTCAGATCTCGACAGCCTGGGAACGCAAGCGGCACCAAGCGAAATAAAGGGGGCGCGTTTGGGCTTGGGCCCCCCACGAGCTCCCAATACGACTCAGAGTCCACCGCGAGTAGTGTCACGTTTGTTTCTTGTATTGAGTACAGTTGAATACCTTGGGATTTACGCACAAGTCTGGCGCTAGCGTCGCTGTCAGCCCCAGAATCGCATGACGTCTTCGGCCGTCTCGGCCGGCTTGAGCAGCTCGATCGAGAGCTCGTCGTCCTGGACGCGGTAGCCGTACACGGCCGGCGCCGGGCGGCTGCAGTGCCTGCTGAACATGGACATGGTGTTGGAGCCGGCGTCGTGGACCACGACAAAGTCACCCGCGGCCATGGTCGGCAGCGACACGCGGCGGCCGATCACGTCGCCACCAAAGCACATGGGCCCGGCGACGTTCTGGACGCTCAGAGGCGCAGACGACGGCATGCCTAGCGAGCTGCTCAACACGCGCCAAAAAACGGGTATGTGAGCACAATGGAGAGAAAACCAAACGAATCCGCCAACGAGGCCAGGCAACGTACTTGTAGACCGAGAGGCGGTGCGGGAAGAGCTCCGGGCGGTAGCATGTGCGCAGGAACAGGTCTGAGCCGGCGTGGATGATCGCGGTCTGGCTCAGGTTGTCGGGCAGCCCGTCCGGGCCCGTGATCTCGGCGTCCAGCTCGTGGCGCTTGACGTACTCGACCTCGGAGACGGTCCAGCCGGTCTTGGCGCTCACGGCACGGCCAAACTCGGTGAGGATGGTGCGCCCACAGCGCTCAAAGAGCTGCGGCGCGACCTTGCGTAGCACATCCACGTAGGCCGCGAAGGTCGGGGCTACCTCGTCGCTATCGTAGTTGGACGGCAGCCCGCCGCCGATGTTGAGCACCTTGATGCGGCTCACGCCGGCGGCGGCGTCGATCTCGTTGGCCAGTTCGCAGATCGTCGCGGCGCCGCTTGCGAGCATCTCGAGGCTACAGCCCTGCGAGCCCACGTGGCAGTGGAGGCCCGTCATCCATGGGTTCTCGCGGAAAAACTCGATGATCTTCTTGCGATTGGCCTGCGTGAGGGGCACACCAAACTTGGAGTGTGCGGTTGAGACGCTGAGGCACTCATTCTTACCGGCGCCTAGCAGCGGGTTCACGCGCAGCCCGATGCGTGGAAGGTCACCAGCGAAGCGCGGCGTGCACTCGGGGAAGTTGGACTGCAGCAGCTCCTCGGCGTGCTGTCGGATGATCTCGAGCTCGTCAAAGTTGTCGGCGTTGACCTCGACACCGGCGTTGATCGCGAACGCGATGTCGCGCCGTGTCTTGCAGGGCGAGTCGAACACGATCTTGTGCGGCGCGCAACCCAGCCGCAACGCGTGCTGCACCTCGACGATCGACGCGCACTCGACGCCCACGTCGTTCTCGATCGCGCGCTTGAGGAAGAACGACAGCGGGCACGACTTGACCGCGAAGCGGTGCTCAAAGTGCGCCGGGAACGACGTGAGCAGCGCTTGGAACGCCATGTCGATCGCGTCCAGGTCGTACACAAGCGCGAGCTTGTTCTCCGGCTCCTCCTCCAGCAGCGAGAGCGAGGCAAGGCGGCCACGCGCGGGCGGTGCCGTGGCGCTGCTGCATAGGATACCGTCACCGCACATCTGGCGCACCACGCGCGCGATCTGGTGCTTCTTGACGCTAAAGTCCCAGTCGCTGAGCGGCTTGGGCAGCTCCACGGGCGCAACCACGACCTTCTCGTCGATGTACTGCTGACGCAGCAGGTCCCAGTGGTCCAGCACGAGCCGGATCTTGCGCAGGATGAGGTCGTCCTCGCGGACCATCTCACGAATTACGCGCGCGCGCGCTTCGGTCGTCTGCTCAGCCTGGTAGTGAATTGCGTTGACCATGTCGGCGCCCATGGCGATTCGCAGCACGCCGCCCGCGAGCTTGCCCAGTTGCACGGGCTGGCCCAGCAGGCACCGCTTGGCGGCCACCTCGTCCTGGGGCAGCACGCGCGAGAGGTCCTTGGAGAGCAGCGTGTGGAGGTCGCGCAGCCGTGCGGCGTTCAGGTGCTGCTTGCTACGCTCGTCCCAGACCTTGAACGAGATGATAGTCTCGACGGGTTTGATGCCTCCCAATCGGGATCCGCTGCTCACGGGGTCGTGGAGGATCTCGATCATCGGCCGCCAGTGCGCGCGGATGTGGGCCTTGCACTGCGAGATGTACGCGCGCATGATCTCGCCGACCGTGAGCGGTTCGATGTCGAAGTACGGCTCCATGGTCGCGAGCGCGCTCTCCCAGCGAAGCAGCAGCCCGACGTTCATGAACGCACCCATGCGCGTGCGCACGTGCTTCATGGACTCGGGGAAGTCGTACCGCGAAAAGTAGTCCTCGAGTCCAAGCGGGTGGCACAGCTCAGCGTACTCGTCCACGGCCGTGGTCTCCATCTCGTACACGCAGCGCATAGGCATGAGAACGGCGCCGCAGAACGGCGCGCCGCCGAAGAACTTGGAGCCCGTGACCAGCGTGATGTACCCCTTGGAGGCGAACTCGTGGAAGGCGTGGCTCTCGACGCGCATCTGACACGCGTCGATCACGACGAGCAGTCGGTTCGGGTACTTGGCCGCGAGCGCGTCAACGACCTCGAGCGATGGGCAGCTGTACCCGGTCTTGGAGCCCATGACCACGTGGAGCAGCACGACGTTGGACGCCGCATCGTCCTCCAGCAGGCGCGTCACGGTCTCACTTACGACCGCTTCGATCTGGTTAATGCCGCCGTCGTCTGTGCGGCCCGGCAGCTCGATCACGTCGACGAGGTCGGTCGGGTATCGGCGCAGCACCTCGCCAGGGATCGCGGCCTCTCCGCCGGGTGTCAGCTCGCTAAAGTGGCGCCCGCCAGATGCGCTCGAGGAGCCACGGCCGATCTCGCCCTGCGCGCTGATGATACTCGTGACCTTGCGGAGTGCGCCACTGGCCACGTCAACGCCCGAGAAGAGCCGCGCCATCGCGGCCGCTGTGGCGAGCAGCTCAGCGTCCGTGCCCGAGGGCGTGAGCAGCACACGCAGGCTGTCGTCCTGCACAAGCCCTGCGACGCCGAGGCACGCGGCCACGCGGTCGCGCACGGCGGCCATCTTGCTGTTGAAAAAGTCGGTCGACGTGCGCGAGTTGGGGTTGATCGAGAACGAGTTGAGCAGCAGCTCCTGACGCAACTTGTCGCAGCGCGTGAAGCCGTCGAGCGTGATGCCCGAGCACGTGCAGCTCGCGCGGGAAATGTCGCTGCGGAACGGGATGGTCGAGCCGTTGTACTTGTTGGTCTTAGACACCGGGCAGAGCACCGAGCGCTCGTCCGAGCCGCGGATCAGCAGCGTCTCGGTCTGTTCCGCAAACGGCAGCGCGCAGGCTACAAAGCGGATGATCTCGTTCCACGTGTCGCCGTGCGTCGGGATGTGGAGCAGCCCGGCGAGCCGCGAGTAGAGCTCGGCGTTCGAGCTCACGTTCTTGAGCTGGTGCAGCAAGCGCACCTCCTCGTACTCGTGGTCGCCCGTCTCGGCGTACGCCGCGATCTCCTCGGGCGGGAACGTCTCGAGGTACTTGATCTTGGTGAAGAGCAGCACGATGCTGCGCGCGCTGTAGCACGGCGAGTTGCGGTTGAGCTCGGGCAGGCACAGCAGCCGGTCCTGCAGGAACGAGCTCAGCTTGACGGCGTCCACGATCGCATCGAGGCGCCACTTGTGCTGGTTCTGCTCGGGCAGCAGGTTGTGCTTGAGCAGCGGCAGAAGCTCTGGGTGGAACTTCTCGACCTGCTCCTGCAGCGCCATCATCATGGCGCGCGGGCTCGAGGCGCACTCCATCTCGCGGTCCACGTCGTCGCAGAGAAGCGCCTTCTCCGCCAGCGCCGGTTTGGCCGGCGACGACAGCGGCGAGACCTTGCGCGGCTCGCTGTCGCTCTTGGTGGCCTCGCGGCGCGTGGAGGCCATGTGCTCGGCGACTTTCTTCATCGTGGCGTGCTTGGTCTCACTTGCGGTGGGAATTGGATTGTGGAGACGGCGGAGAGGACCCGGGGGGGCCGGAAGGCGTCGAGAGCGCAAAGGCGGACGACGAGGGCCGCGGGGCGGGGCTGGGCCTTGACGCGGGTTGTTGACGACTGCGCGTGCGCGTGCGTCCGGGCCAACAGGTGACTGGCGGCCTCCGCGTGAGCTCTACGGTACCAGCGGAGCTGTCCCCCAAGGGCCACGCCCCCGACCCTACCGGGACCCCCGACCGGAGGAGCGGGAGGAGCTGACGGAGGAGGAGGGAGGAGGAGGAGCGTTTGCTTTGTTTACTGCTCCCACCCTCAATGGGCGCTGCGCTGCTCTGGCGCCCGAGCTTCAACGGCGGCGAAACGCCGGACTCGAAGAGACGTGGCACTTTACCTCTCGCTTCCTGGATCTCCTGGAATTTCGAACGTTTGGGCTCAGTTGCCGGATGAGGGGGGATGGGGCACAGCGCGTCCATAATCACCTAGACCAGCCTAAATCCGGATTTTACACGCTAAAAATACGTATTTGGCACGGAGGTCTCATCTTGAGACGCTCTTGGGTCACGGGGGCCTTTCAATCGTCCACGGCTGCCTTGGGCGATGGCGCTTGCCGTTGCAAAACCGACACACTGTTCCAAGCTGGAACGGTGGGAATCCAACTGTCTCAGCGGGCTCATTGCGCGAACGCGCATGAGCCGAAAAACGCCGCCCGCGTCACCAAAAGGAAACGCTTAAACGATCTCTGGTATCAAAAACGAGTGGTCCTCGCGCCGCGCTGAAGTTTCGACAGCGCGCTGACCGCCGAGCTTCATCCTAGGGGCGCTGTACTAGTATACATGTTGAAGGTACCCGTAGAAGGTTCCTAAAATCAAAAGGAACCGCCCTCCCGCCCAGTCAGGAAACCTTGGGGGCGGTTACGCTTGCGTCTCCTTGGCAAGTTCCGCCCCCCACAGACGAAACCGAGGCCGTGACACGACTCAGAACGAGATGGATCAAATCGATCGCTGTGTGACTCGCGAGCTGGATCTGCCGCTCTGGACCCCGACGCGGCCCGGGGCGTTCGCCCAAAGCGCCGATAAACCACCCTAATAAACTAAATGCGATCTTTTCCTAAACAGCCTCTTACCAAAAAACCGAGGGCCTCAGTCGCATAGAAAAAGGCCACAGCTGTTCCGCCGTTTGGGTGCAAGGCCCAGCGGCAGAAAACACTTCCTACCTATATAAACTCATATACCTGTTTATTTACATACCTGGTCATACGTTATAGTACTTATCTACGTTAATAGATTTCGTGGGTAAAAGGTGTGGACCACACTGTATGTTCCCCCGCCCAGCGCCCAGGCCCATCCCAGGCTCGCCAATCGACTGGAAGCCGCCAAACGACACTTAGCGGAGACCATGGCGGGCGTGACGAAGAAGGCGGCGGGCGCGCAGCGCCAGGGCTCGGTGCTGCGCATGAAGGGCTGCACGCACTTCCGCCAGCGCATCGTGTGCGCGACGCTGAGCGGCCGCCCGATCCGCATCGACGAGATCCGCGCGGACGACGAGGAGCCCGGGCTCACGGACTTCGAGGCCAACTTTTTGCGGCTCATGGACGCGCTCACGAACGGCAGCCACATCGAGATCAACGAGACCGGTACCAAGCTCAAGTACTCACCCGGCTTCATCGTCGGCGGCCGCGTCGAGCACGACTGCGGCACCAAGCGGTGGGTCCCCACACGAACGAGAGTTTTGGGAAAGAGAGAGAGGCTGACGCCGTGTCTGTGCTGTGCTGTGCTTGCAGGTCGATCGGATGGTTCCTGGAGGCCGTGGCCGCGCTGGCGCCGTTCGGCAAGGTACGTTCGCGGCTATGGTGTGCTGCTTGGCGTGCTGTGGACGGAGGTCTCACAAAGGGAATTCCTCTTGCGTAGCTGCCGCTCCACTTGACGCTGCGCGGCATCACGAACGACAGCACGGACGTGTCGGTGGACGCGTTCAAGGCCACGACGCTGCCGCTCATGAAGCACTTTGGCGTGGATGAGGGGCTCGACTTCAAGATTAAGAAGCGCGGTGCGCCGCCCAGCGGCGGCGGCGAGGTCGTGTTCTCGTGCCCGCTCGTGCGCCAGCTCCAGTCCATTCAGCTCGTCGAGGAGGGCTTCATCAAGAGAATACGGTGCGTTCCCGAGCCGCTTTGTGTGTGTTTAAAGGCAACGCGTGTCTGACAAGCGCGTATATGTACACAGCGGCGTGGCCTACTCGACGCGCGTGTCGCCGCAGACGTCGAACCGCATCGTGGACGCGAGCCGCGGCATCTTTAACAAGTTGCTGCCGGACGTGTACATTTTTTCGGACCACTACAAGGGCGCCGAGTCGGGTCAGTCCCCGGGCTTTGCGCTCTCGCTGGTGGCCGAGACCACGACGGGTGTGTTCCTTAGCGCCGAGGCCGCGGCCACGGGCGGCAGCCTGCCCGAGGACGTCGCCAAGCTCGCGTCGCACTTGCTGTGCGAGGAGATCCAGAAGGGTGGCTGCGTGGACACGACTAACCAGGCGCTCGTGCTGCTGTACATGGCGCTTTCGCCCGAGGACGTGTCCAAGGTCCGCTTCGGCAAGCTCACGCCCTACACGTACGTTGTTGCTATCCGCCTCTTATCGAGATGTAGTGCACTAACAAGGCGCTCTTGTGTGTCTTTCCAGCATCCAGTACCTGCGCCACCTGCGCGACTTTTTCGACATCACATTCAAGATCAAGCCCGACCCGGAGACCAAGACGGTGTACCTCTCGTGCCTCGGCACGGGCTTCAAGAACCTGTCCAAGAAGGTCACGTAAGCTACAGTGCGAGTTGCCGTCCGTTTGTTTTCACCGTGCTCGCCGCCCTCACCTCCCAATAGAAGAAGATACACAAGATATCGACGTATATACACTGCTTTTCTACTATCAAACCAACTTGCTCACTTGCGGCGCATCTTAGAGGTCTTGCTCGCGTCGCCGCCGGCCGCACCCATCTTCATGGGTGGCTTGGGTACGGGCGTGGCCGTGCCGCCGCGCACCGACATGGGCACGGCCGTGAGGTTCTCCGGGATGCGTGTGCGCAGCCGGCCAGACTCGCGCAGCGACTGGCGCGCGCCCAGCAGCCACTTCCGTGCGAGTGCGGTCGACGCCGCGTTTAGGTTCACGGGCTTCTTGGTCCACTCAAAGTGGCGCGCGAGCACCTCCTCTTCGTCGTCACTCACGTCGACCATGTTGCGGCGCTTGCCGTGCTTGCCGAACACGCGGTCCTGTGCCCGGCGGTACCACTTCTGCATGAGCGCGTAGGACGCCGCGCTGAGCTGGAGCTCGCCCCAGTCGCCGCTCGGGCCGCCGTAGCCGTCGTCCCCGCCGCGGAAGCCGAACAGCCCACGTCCTCCCTTGGCTTGCTGGTCGCGCAGGTGGACGATACAGTTGAGGCAAATCGTCTTGAACTTCTCGTGCGCGGCGAAGAACTCCTTCCAGCCGGCCACATCGAACTCCTCGGCGAGCGACTGCGCCTCGAATTTGTCGCCCAGCACCTCGATCGGGATCGCAAGTTCGACCTGGAGCTGCCGCCGGCTGAGGCACATCTCACACTCGCTCTTGCGGGCCTGTTGGATGAGCGGCTGCACGGCCGACTTGAGCCGCTGGATGCGGCGCGCGCGCGCGAGCCACATGCGGATGATCGTGCGTGAGGGCGCCGAGAGCGTCACGGGCCCAAAGCGCGGGCGGCCGTCCTCGTCATCCTCGTCGTCATCGCTGATCGCCGGGTTGAGGCTGTCGAGGATCTTGGCGAACTGAGCGAGCAGGTAGGGCCGCGCGCGGCGCAGTGTGCGTGGTGTGAGGATCGACGGCAGCTGGTTCACGATCCACGAGCGGTTGTAGTTGAGGAACTTGAAGCGGAACGTCTCGGATGTGATGCGCTGGTTCATCAGGTAGGCCTCGTGGGACGCGCCCTTAATCTTCTCGAGATCCTCCCACCGGGGCATGCCGAAGTCGTCGTCGTCGTCGGGCGGTGCAAGCCACGCCGTGTTCTCGTGTTTGATCTTCCAGAACTCGACCTTGACCGCGAGCCAAAAGACAAAGCGGTGCACGAAGATGGCCGTGCACACGACGAACGCCGCGAGCACGGGCATGGCCGGGTCGCCGAACATGTTGTAGCTCGCGCGCGCCATCATTTCGATCGCGACCACGAAGAACACGATGCCAGTGATGTGGACCGTGCACATCATGAAGAACTGCGACGAGAAGCACATCTGGTCGAGTGTGCGCAGGTTCTCGTCGATACACTCGTCGAGGTTAGGCTCCATGCCCTTCCAGCGCTGCTCGCGCTGCATGAACCGGTAGCGGCAGTACACGAGGTAGTCGTAGAGCTTCCAGCCCTGGAAGAGCTCTACGACATTGAGCACAAACACCTCGCACACGAGCTGGAACGCGAGGATGATCAGCGAGTACCAGAGGTAGATCTCCATGTCCTTCTCGCGGATGTTGTACAGGATCGGTAGCTGCACTTCCTCGCGAAAGTACATCATGAGCAAGATCAGCACCGGCTGGTAAAACATCGCGAGCCGGTCCATTGAGCAGCCCGCGTAAAAGTCGATGATTGGCTCGACGGTCTCGGCGTCCTCGCCGTCTTTGTTCTCCTCCTCACCCTCCTTCTTCTTGGCGTCCTCGCTGTCTTTCTTTCCGCCAGCGGCGGCGTCTCCGGACGTCGCTGTCGACCGTGTGACGCTGCGGAAGACAGCCAACGCCCCCTTGCCAAACGCCTTCAGCTTGTCGAAGACGTACGAGAAAATGCCGCCGATAAAATCGCCGATGGCCTCGAACGCTGTGTCCGCGTACACGCGCATCAGCAGCATCATGCCAAAGTCGAGCGTGTTGCCCATGACAAAGTCGCCGAAGTCGGTCGCGCCGAACGTCATGAGCCCGCCGATGAGACTGAGCGCCGACACGAGCGGCGCCATGAGCAATGCCTCGCCGAGCTGGCCTTCGATCCACCCTTCTACCTTCGCGTTTACGACCTCGGTGAGCACGATCACGTAAAACATGTAGTCGCCGAAGGAGCTCCAGAACGAGATCTCGAGCATGAGCACGAGGAAGAGCCCGAGCTTGATGGAGGTGAAGATCATGTTGGCGCGCTTCCACTGGGTCGGCCACCACACGTTGCGCTCAATGGCCTCCTGGTCGTTCTTCTCATGCATAATCTTCTCGGCGATCGAGATCGACTTGGGCACGAAGATGTGGACCCCCACGTACATTAAGTACAGCCCAAGCGCGAGGAAACAGAACCCCATGCGCCCATTCCGCGTCGCGCCGACCTCATCTGGGTTGATCTTGTCGACCATGTAGTGCTTGACAACGTTGTCCATGAGCCAGTAGCCGCTTGCGCTCTCCATGGAGAAGTATCGGTCGCCCTGGAGCAGCACGTAGAAGCTCCCGACGACCGCAAAGATTGGCGCACATCCGATCACGACGCCCACGGAGGGTGGCGGCGCGATGAGCGCAAACACGGACCAGAAGCGCAGCTTGGGCGGTGACTCGAGGAACGTTGTGAGGCGCACGACGAGCCAGAATATGAACGCGCCAACCGTGAGAAAGCTGCCGAGTGCAATGAAAAGGAACACGAAGACCTGCTTCTCGAACGCGAACTGGATGATCAGCCCGTAGTAGTTGAGCGCGTGGAGATTCAGGCTCAGCGTGTAGGCAGCATTGGTCGCGTCGCGGTCAAACTCTGAGTAGATGAGCTGTGCCTTGATGATACGCTTGGAGCGGTCGTCGAGTTGGTAGTAAGCCACATCGAGCGTGACCTTGCGCGGGAAGCAGAGCGAGGAGCAGTCCCCCTCAAAGTTACTGACGTCGCTGTTGTCGACCGTCACGGGGATGAAGTAGTCGCTCCCAAACTCGTCGTTGAGCGCGTCGTAGTACTCGCCACCACGGAAGTAGTTGGCGAGCGTGGCCGGCTCACGCAGAATGTAGTAGAGCGCAGTGTCTTGGGACTGCTCAAACCAGCGCGGCGTCACATCGGCCGTCGGGAGGTCTTCTTCGAAGTGGCACTGCACGTCCAGGACGCACAGGTCAGCGATGGGCTCCTGCGCGATGTCCAGTGGTCCGACATGGCGGATGTCGTCCTGGTTGGGCAGTGACGGGTACGCGCGTCGCCACCAGCTGCGTCCGTAGTCGCCCAGCTCGTTGGTCATCTCCGGCAGCGTACACTGGTCGCTCTCAAACAAGTCGAAAATGGGCACAAACGAATCGTACCCCATGCAGTTGGAGAAGAACGGCAGGTACGAGAGCAGGACCTTTTCGAACTTGAATGTGTACTGCGTGCCGGACTCGTCGGTCGGGTCCAACGCCATCTCGTGGAACGTCTCGCGGTACTTCTCGACCATTTGGTGGGTGAGCGACGCCGAGCCGTACGGCATGATCCAGTATGCCGCGGATGGTTTGATCTCATCGATCGGGTCGGTGATCAGCGGGATCTGAGCGCTCTCGGCGCTCACGTTGTGCGACAGGAGGACACGTCCCCGCTCAAAATCAGCGTACTTTGGCGGCAAGTTAAGCGGCCATGATGTGTAGTCGCCATCTCCCCCAAAGTACGCGACCAAGAAGGAATAGTCTCGCACAACAAGCGCCTCGTCGTACGACACGGAGCGCGAAAGCGGCCGCGTATCGGCGTCGAGACCCTGCGTGACGTTCGCGCGCACGGGCGTCTTGATCTGCACGACCGTCGAGTTCACGAAGAACGGCGCCACCGAGGTGTAAAGTCCGTACGTGATGTGGACTTCAACCTTGAGCAGCACGTCCTCAAGCGCGTACACAGTGAGGTTGAGTAGGTCGTGCTTGTCCACGTCGTCCGACAGGAACCACCTTGGCAGCTCGAGTGGGCGTTTGCAGGGTGTGGTCTCGCTCTCGCTCCCGCTCGGGCGCACGACGCCGCGCGCGTCACAGCTCGGGTGTTCGCACGTGCTGTTCTTGATGAAGAGCGCGATCTTGAAGTGCTCATCGTACACTAGATCTTGCGGTACGTGGCGAAAGTCGAACGACAAAGTCGCCTTCGAGAGCCCGCGGAGCACGAACCAGGCCTTATCGTCGGCTCGCACGCCCTCCTCGAGTGCCACGCTCACGAGACACTTGTCCAGTTCGGTTTTCGTCTTGTACGAGGACATGATCGCGTCGGACGCATACTGGATCGTCGCTGCGGTCTCCGAGTACTCCACACCATAGTTGGACACACGCACGTCTACGAGTGTCGTGAAGGCGCTCGCGTTTCTGTCGGAGCCCGTGTACGGCGGGGCGCGGCACGTGACGCGCGTCGCGCTCACGTAAAACGCTGGCGACATGATACTGTGGCCGCCACTTTGCAGCTGAAAGCTGCACACTGTGCGGTTCGTGTCGAGAAAGTTGCGCCCGATGACTGTCACAAGCACGCCGCCCGCAACACCCACTTTGGCGGGGCACGCTCGGATCGCGTCAACAGTGTCGTTCTTCCAGAACGCCACCGACGCCGACTCGTTCACCGGGTACACGACGCTCGAGACCTCGACCTCGCCGGTGCGGTCCCGCTCGACCGTCGAGTCGAACTTGACGCCGACACCCTGGAAGTCGTACGTGAACTGCGGGTAGTACTGCCGCGTCGGCCGCTTGTCGCAGACGGGCACCGGCCGGATTGCACAGTCCAGCAGTTCGTCCTGGCCGCTTGCGGACCAGGTCTGGCTCGGGCACTGCACGTATATGCTCGTCATGTTGGCCGTGCCAAGCGGGCAGAACTTGCCCTCAGGGCACTTATTCTTGTTGCGCTCCGTGTCCTTGGTGCCACGCACGCAGTAGTTGCCGCGCCCGCACACGTTCTCGTACTGGTGATCCATTGTCGTCGCTGCCGCGCAGTAGTGGCCCGCCGGGCACAAGTGGTCGAACTGTGCGCGGCGGTTCGTGCCGGCGCCGCAGACGAAGCCCGCGGCGCACGGCAGGCTGGACGAGAGCGTGGACATGGCCGAGCTGCCGCAGACACGCCCTGGGGGACAAATCTCGCAGAACGAGACGTCGGGGAGCCCCGAGTGCGGCGACCATGTGCCCTCCGGGCAGGCGCGGCACGTGATGCTGTCGGCCAGCGACCGATAGAAGCCCTTGGGGCAGATCGACGGGATGTACGTGCCGTACCCGGGGCACGTGTGGCCTGCCGGGCACACGTCGCACTTGACGGTCGACTTGAGCGGTGTGTACGTGCCCGGGAAGCACAGCGTGGCCGCGACACCACCGCTGGACCCGGAGAAACTCCCCACGGGTGCGACGATTGGGAACGTCGTTCCTGGCGGGCAGTAGTGGCCGGCGAGACACATGCCCGAGCCCGAGACGGTCTTCGCTCCCTCGAAACAGTACGTGCCTTCAGTACAGTTCTGCGGCGCCACGGCGCCCTCCGGCTGGTCGGGACGCCACTCGGTCGTGCGATTGTGCGCCACGCCGCCGAGGCAGTACGTGCCCTTCGGGCACGGCTTGGGCCGGAGCGGGTCCACATCCTCTGGGTCCAGCGTACGCGTGCCCTCGGCGCAGATGAAGCCCGGCGGGCACAGCAGTGCCGGCGCTGAGAGCCCCGTGGATACGCAGACGAATCCAGCGGGGCACTTGACGGGTGCCTGCATCGCCCACTGCGGACAGATGTGGCCGCTCGGGCACAGCGTGCAGTTAGACTGCTTGACGGTAGGGTTGTACGTCCCGGGCACGCAGTCGCGGGGCTTGACGTTCCCGACGCCCGGGCAGTACTGGCCAGCGGGACACATGATCGCGTCCACGTCGTTCGGACAGTAGTGGCCGGTGGGACACGGACCCTGGCCCTCGGGCGTCGACGAGCCGCGCGGACAGAAAAAGCCGGCGAAGCACTTTTGCGGCGTGCTAAAGTTCTTGGCGACGGTCTGCTGCGTCGCGACGCCGCGCCGGCAGTAGCGCCCGACGGGACACGCGTACGGCCGCTCCGCAAGCAGCACCGCCGAGTCGGTCTCGTCGCAAACGCGCAGGTCGCAGCTCGTTTCGTTGGGCGGGTGCTCGATGCGACGGCTCCGGATCGCCGGGTACGCGCGTGGGATGTATGCCCACGCGCGCGCCCGGTCGAGGAAGGACACGAGCTGGGTCTCACTGTCAACACGATACTCTGGGTTCGTCATAAAGTCGCTGATGTCGGCCGTCTTGGTGCCCTGACGACAGTAGTGCCCCGACGGGCACGGCTTCTCGGGCGTGCGGAGGCCGTGCGTGTCGCACACCATCCCGGCAGGACAGACCACGGGCTTGGCCATGCCGTGGTCTGGGCAGAAAAAGCCCACGGGGCACGGCAGACACTTTCTCTGCGACTCGCGCGGCTGGAACGTGCCGGGCGAGCACAGCGAGAAGTTGCCGCCGCCTTTCCCGTTGTGCTCCTCGCAGACGGTGCCGTTCGGACACGCCATCGTGTTGCCCATCGAGCAGAGCATCCCGACGGGGCATTTTTGGAGATACGTAAACTCAAGCCCGCTGTTGGTGAAATCTTGACGATTCGCCGAGACTTCTACGGGCACGCGGCCCTCGGATGCGAGCAGATTCTTGAGCTGTCGCGGCGCGACGCACGTGAGCAGCGACGGCGTGAGCACTGTCGCCGGTGCAAGCTCTTCGCCGAAGCGACATGCCATCAGCGTGTGGTTCACAAAGTTGCGGCCCTGAACAAACACCGGCGTGCCACCCTGGATCGGCCCTCGGGTGGGGGAGATCCGCGCCACTGCGATGTCTCGAACAAAGTGGTACGTCGCCATGCTCGCAGACTTGTCCACGCCGTTGTTCGTGACACGCACTTGTACCGTCGCGGGTGTGCGGCGCGGCGTCGCGCACCGGATCTCGTTGGCGCTTTGCCATGTCGCCGCAACGCGCGTTGCGTCGAAGAAGCACGCGAGATCCACGCTGTTGACGAAGCCAGAGCCAAAAACGGACACGACGGTGCTCGCGTCCAACGCCGGGCCCAGCTCCGGCGAGAGCCGCACGATCTGGACCTCTGGTACGAACTCGTACGCGACTTTCGAGCGTGTAAAGTCCTGTCCGTTGGTCGTGAGCTGGACAAACACCACGCCCGGCGCGTCCATTCGCGGCGATAGGCAGCGAACAAGTGTTCCTGCAACGAGAAGTTCGCCGGGCACGATGCGCCCGTCGAAACGACACTTGAGCCCGTCTGGGTCGCCAATGTCGAGGTCGTAGCCTTTCACGAGCACCTCAGTGCCGCCACGAACGGACCCGGAGCGAGGAGACACCGAGACAACGTCCGCCGCGGTCGTGTATGTGAAAAACACGGCGCTGGACGTGAACGAGGCGTTGTTGTTTATCACGAAGATGGGCACCGTCGTCGAGCCGTCGTGCTGCGGCGGCGAAACGCACACAATCTCGCTCGAGGAAACGAACTTGACGATCTGGCCGTCCTGCTCGTGGCCAAAGCGGCACCGCGCGTTTGCACTTCTCTGGAAATGATGGCCGCGGACAGTCACGGCCGTCCCACCTGTGCGTGGGCCGGTCGTTGGAGAGATCGACTCGATGTATGCATCCGTATAAATCTCGATCTTTGTTGGCGAGTTGGAGAAGGCAGCGCCATCGTTGGACACTTGGACTTCGTACGTACCCGGTGCTAGACGTGGCAGCGCACACACAACGCGTTCGGAAGACTGGAACTGTGCAGTGGTAAGGGCACTGCGTCCGAAGCGGCACACGAGCGCGAGTGAGTTGGCAAAGCCCTCTCCATCAACCGTTAGTAGTGTGCCGGCACGCGTCGGAGCCGAGTCTGGGCGTATTAATCGCAGAGTCGGAACAGCACCAGGGGACTCGATACTGCTCGTCTCGGCTGCGCTCAACGACGATGCAACTTGAAGCTCCCTCTCCGTGCGTCCCGCAGTTGTTCTGTACGTGAAGCGTAGGTCTTCGACCGGCATCACAGCCCCGCGCGCGAGCAGCAGCACTTGCACGTCGCCGACGGTCTTACTGGCGGGCGCAATGCACTGGATCTCATCCGGATTTGCGAAGACTACAGGTGACGCGCCGCCGCCGACCCCGAAGCGGCAGTGCGAGACCGAGTTCAATCGGACCCCGCGAATCGAGACGACCTGCCCGCCTGTTGTGAAACCTGAGGATGGTTCCATGGACACTACGAGCGGCGGTGCGACAAGTTCCAGTGTCGCGAAGCTTCTGGATCGGACGCTGCCGTCGTTGGACACATAAACACTGTAGGCGCCGGGCGCCATCCCTCGAGGTATTGCACAACGCACACGTGAAGGACTCTCGTACACAGCCTTCGTAGCGCGGCTTCCAAAGAAACACGCCAACAGATCGGTGTCGCGAGCGTTTTTCGTCGAGAGCGTGACGACGCTGTGAGCCGTTGCGATGGCGACGTGCTTCACCGGTGCGACTGCTGTCACTTGCTCCGCTGGCCAGTACTCGATCACCACTCGGTCGTCGCTGGTGAAGTCGAACCCGTTGTTCGAGACTGCCACCGAGGCCAGGCCGTGCTGGTCTCGCTCGGGCACCACACACACCATTGACGTTACGTTTTGAACCACGCAGCTCGGCGAGAGCGCGCCTCCGAAACTCGCAAAAGAGCTATTCGGCTCGAAAAAGTCGCCAGCAATGACCACACTGGCGCCTCCGAGCTGCGATGTGGCCCGTGGGGACACCGAGTAAATACGAGCCGGCTGACTGAAATTGAACGCGACCTCTTCCGACGCGCGATTCAAGCAATCTCGGCCGTTCAGTGCCACTTGAACCGTGGCTGCGCGGATTCCAGACGGCGGGGTCAGACATTCGATTCGCGTCGAGTTGACAAAGAAAGCAGCGACCCGCTGACCATCGAAGCAGCACGACAGCTCCGGAGTGAAAATGAAGTTGGCGCCCTCGATAACGACGCTCGTGTTGCCTTGATAACTCCCTCGCGTCGGAGAGACGCGGGTCACCTGGATCGGCGAGTGAACCTGCAACGTCAACTCGATGCCCTTTCCAGTAATTGGAACGTCATCCGCTTCGATGTGCACCCCAAACAAGCCCGTGACAAGCTGTGGTGTGACACAGTTGACCCGAGTTTCACTGATCCGGCTCGCGACGACGCACTGTTTCTGCTCTGAGCCGTTCGTTGGGGGTTTGGAGAAGCAGCACGCCATAGCCGTGGACGACGGAAAGAGATTGCCGGTGATGCTTAGCTTGGTGTGGCTCAGGCTCTCGATCAGGCGCGGATGAAGCGCATATATAACAGGAGGTTCTATGTACGTGAACTCAAGAGGCTGAGCGAACGGATGCTGACCCTCTTCGTCCCACTCAACTCTCACGAGCGCCACTCCGGCTCCACGAGCCTTTGGCGTGACGCACGTCACAGCTGAATCAGACTCCACGACCGCAGGCACCACCGCACTAGTCTCCTCTTTTGTGAATCGACACGAAACATTCGTTGGGGCAGCTGAAGATAGAGCTGACCCCCGCACACGAATCTTAGTACCGCCCTCGAGAGGTCCTTGCGTTGGTGCCAGTTCAAAGACAATCGGAAGCTCGCTGTACGTAAAAGGCGAGGTCGAGACTGTGAAATCCTGACCGTTGAATGTGATCGCGATCGACGCTGAGCCTTTTTTGTGGGGCGGAGCCGTACACTTGAGTGCCGTGGCGTTGACAAACTGTGCTGGCACGCGCTTGTCGTCAAACATACAAGCTGACGCCACACTGTACCGAAAAAAACGTCCGATAATGAGCACCTCGGTACCTCCCGTAACCTCACCAGAGCTCGGTGACACATGCTCGACGATCGGATCCAGGTAGTACTCGAATGCGTGGCTCAGCTGGTGGAAGTCCTGGCCGTTCAACGTTATAAACACCGGCACGGACACACCAATCGACGACGTCGGCGGAGTCTCGATCGCCGGGGGCGTCCTGCAGCGGATCTGACGGCCACTGCTGTCGACTAGAACGGCCGCTGTACAGTACGTACGACGTCCGAAACAGCACTTCATGAACTTGGACGCATAAAAGTTGAGACCCGACAACCTCAACACCGTGCCTCCCCGTACGGGCCCTTCAACTGGCTCCAGCATCCGAATCCGAGGCGGCACAACGAATTCGTACTGCACTTGGTTGTCAGAGTAGTCGACACCGTCATTCATGGAAACCTCGAGCGCGACAGACTCCGCGTACGCACTCTGAGGCGCCACGCACATCAGCTCCGCCGAGGAGACCACTGACGCTCTCACTTCGGCTGCTCCGAAACGGCACCACGCAGCCCGGCTCCCCAGCTCAAAATGATCTCCTCGCACGGTCACAGTAGTCGAACCAGACACCGAACCACGGATCGGCGAGACTCGCGTCACGCGTGGCGCAGGCACATACTGGAACGTCTGGAGCGTCGAGACAAAGTCCCTGCCGTTGACCGAGACGTCGAGGTGCACGTCATAGGCCGAGTTGTTGAGGGATTCTATGCCCATGAGCACCGGATCAAAGACAGGAGTGACACAAGCGTATTCGCCAGTGGACGCTGTGGTCGTCGCTAACACAATCACTCCGGCCGGGGAAATGCCGAACCGGCACCAGATCTGAAGAGAAGTATTGAAGTTCTTGCCCTGGATTTGCACTCGCGTGCCGCCTTGGTGTCGCCCTTGTGTAGGGTAGATGTTGTCGACCTCTAAGCGTGTCACGAATTGGATTCCTTGCGAGCCATCCGCCTCAATCCAGTCTACTCCATTCGTTGTAACCATCACAATAGCAGACTCTGTCGCCTCGATAGATCGCGTAGACGTACACTGGATGTGCGTGTCCGCGACCCATCTTACGACCCCGAGCCACGTAGCCCCACGCTGTGTGCATCGGAAGCCACATCTCAGTGACGACGCAAAGCGGAACCCGATCCCGAAAACTTCAAACAGCGTGGTCGCCTTTTCGAAGGCAACGCGAGGCGTCACACTTGTGATCAAAACAGGCTTTGTGAACTGGAAAGCTCGAGCGAGGCGCCCACTTGTGCGTGACACCAGCGACTCCACGCGCAGCTCCACGGGTCCGATCGACGATGAAAACGGAGTAATGCACTCGATCTCGGTCGGTGAGAGGATAGTCGCCTTGTTCGGGCTTGCAAGTGCTCCAAACCAGCACTGGATTTCGTCCTCCGACTCGAATATCCCGCCCTTGATTCGCACTCGCGAGCCTCCATCCGATGTCCCATGGGGTGGGTCCACCGATCGAACTGTCAAGCGATCCAAAAACTCGTATACGAGCCCTGTATCGACGAAGTCGATACCGTTGAAAGACACAGCGACACGCGCACGCATCCTTGTGCCAGCCAAAGGTATTCGGCAGCGCAGCCGATTCGAGTTTTCGACTGTCCCCACCGTCATCGTGATCACCGCACCAAAACGACAAACCACGGATTGGAATAGCGGGAAGTTCTTACCGAGGAAGACCACGTACTCGACAGGATCCTCTGCGTACACACCGGTAGGTCCACTCGCCGGAGAGATCGAGTAAAACTCGGGTAACAGCACTAAGCTGACTGAGATCGAGTCTGTTGACACGAGCTCTCCATTTTGCAGTAGATGCACAGCACTTGATCCTGGCCGTACGGACGTCACGGAAACCGATGAGACATCACACGCAACTTGGTCTGAGCGAACCATACGAGCTGGGACCGTGAGATTGAAGCTCGGGAAACTGCACGAAACGTTGGACATGACACCGAGCGCGGCACAATCCATAAGCAGTTGCGGTGTCACAGACGGAACCATCACGTCAGGAGCCACTCTGAGTACCCGCACAGCGCGACGCACAACGAAATGCTGACCGGTGGCAAAGAAGGTGTTTTGATCGTCCACACTGATCCACAAGGAGAGACGGCTGAATGATGTGGTGATGTCCCTGCTGTCGCGGACTCGTAGAACGCAGCTGATTTTCGTCTGTGTCGCGAAATGTGCAGGTACGACCTCTGTTGCCACCATTGAATGATCTTCATCTGGTTGGAATCTGCACCAAATACGCGTTGCCTCCTGGAATCCTCGCCCCCGGATAGTCACGTTGGTGTCGACTCCAAACAGACCAGAGCTTGGCAGCAATCGGTCAATCGGAGGGGCTCGCACGTACGTAAAAGTCACGAGTTCATCGACACTGGGCATAATCGTGCCGACCACGACCCGCACATCGACAGTCATGGCCATGAACCTGCGCCGCGGAGGTGTCAAACAAGCAACAGCGCTCGAGTTGATGAAGACCGCATGTACTCGTGTCTCTTCGAAAGCGCACGCCAAGTCGCGGTGGTTCACGAAACCTTTGCCCGCAACTACGACACGTGTGCCCCCGCTCTCGAGACCACCCAATGGAAACAACCCAAACACCTCGAAGGGGCCCACAAATTCGAACCGCTTGTGTGCTAGTTGTCGAGTCAAAGTTCCGTTCAAAGCCAGAATTCGCAAAGCAACAGAGCCTGGGTCGTGTCGCGGGGTGCTGCATTCTAGACGATTGTGGCTCAGCACTTGAGCAGGAGTTCCTCGATCGTTGATCCCAAATGCACACAAGAAGACGGATGATCGTCCAAAGCCTTCGCCATACACGGTTACTGACGCTCCGCCCTCGTGGGATGCGTAGCTTGGCTTGATTCCTGTTACCCGCTCGCTCTCGCTGAGCTCTACCTTGAGCCCTGTGTCTACATATCGTTGGTGGTTGACTGATACCGCAATCCCACATCCATGTACACATTGGTGTTCGACGCGACCTGTCAGCCCCACGCTAACACAGCTAGCGTTCCACTTCGTTGTGGGGACCACTCGCTCAAATCCGGCTGCGTCCGGCTTCCAACTCGTTAGTTGGATGGATGCAAGGCGAGACAATTCATAATGCGAAGAGGGCGATGCGTCATTGGTCGCACACAACAGGAACGAGCGTCCAGACGAATTCGTAGCAGTCAAGTCGGTGGGGATAATGATCTTCAGAGTCGGAAGGCTAACGAAGTAGAACGGGAAGCTCTCTGTGCTGTACGCCGATCCGGACGCAATGACCGACACATTGACGAGCCGCGACTCGAGAGATCGGAGTCGAGGAACTTGGCACAGTATCTTACTATCAACAACCATGGCCGAGACTGTATCCATGAGACCAAAGCGACACGCTAGCCCTGGCGTGAAGTAGATATGACGACCGGTAATTTCAATCGACGACCCTCCCTCAAGAAAGTCGGCTTGTGGTGTCATGCCGAGAAGTTCTGGCTGGAAAATAACCTCAAGCGTATGCCCAGTCGGCACCGCATCCGCATTTGTGTCGCCACCTCTAAACGTCAGAGATACGACGGCTCGCCCAGGCCGCAACCGCGGAGTAATGCATTCCATGTGAGTTGCATTGATGAAGAGGAGACGTGAGAAGCTGTCGATTGAGTCGCCAAAGATACAGCCGGCACCAGGGGTGTCGAAAAAATTGATACCGTGGATATGAATGCGGCTACCACCTCGCTCGCTAACGCGACGTGGTGTGACCGAGACGACCTGCGGTTGCACCATGTAAGTGAACGTGGCACCAGAGAGGAGCACGTTCGCTGGATCGAACATTAGACCAATAGGTACTTCTTTCACGTCGCGAGTGTGGGGTGGGCTGCGGCAAGTCAGCTGCGTCGTGTCAGATATGTGAGCCACGGAATACCCTGCTTCGCCAAATGAGCAGAAGAGCGCTGTCTTCTGGATCAATGACGACGTAAAGTTCCCTGACATTTTCACGATCGTTCCCCCGTCAACGGAGCCCACAAGCGGCTCGATCTGACGAATCGATGGCACGTCAACCGCATCATAGGCGAGCGGGGCGATTGATTCCCAAATCAATCCCTGGGATTGCACTTGAAAGCGGAACGTGCCTCCGACCGGCATCGACGGGGTAAGGCAGCGCACTTCACGAGGCGAGATAATGGATGCTTCAATCGCTGTATCTCCAAAGAGACATTCGACCAAAAACGACCCGTTTACCGGCATCCGAGCGACCTGTACAACCACACTCGCACCACCTCGGCTCCATCCACGCCTAGGATGTAAATCGACCACGGTCGGCGTCGGGCGATACGTGAACGCCTGGCTGGTGTTGAGCCACTCCGAGCCACCAAACTGGAGCCGCACAAAGACGCGGTGCATCCGCTGCGCGGGAGGCACACGGCATTCGATCTCGCTACCTGAGGTACGGACCCCGATCGAAGCATAATCGCCTGCAAAGTCGCATAACACCGGCTCGGCATGCGGGAATCTGGATCCGCGAATCGTCACTTTTGTTCCCACGAATCCCTCGGTTGGGAAGACGCTTGACACGAGTCCACGAGGTGCGTTTCTAAACTCGAATGGTTCGGAAAGAGGGTCCCCATGGGCATCCACTAGCCGAACAGCCGATGCTCCTTCAGGCAACGCGGAGGGAATGCCACAACGAATACCATCAACACCGCCTAGAGCCTCCATGGGATCTGGCGAAACCCCTCGAAGCGGCAGATCGGCGTCCTCAAGCGTCGAGAACTCACAAAAGCTACGTAGAACTCGACGAAGGCTACTTGTCAGCCGTAGCCACACTTTCGTCGCGCCTTCAGTCGAGGTCTCGACGGACACGCTTTGTATGCTCAGGCCCGTGAAGTACTTGAAATCCAGATACTCTTGAGGTGCTTCGCTCGTCGACTGGTTTGCAGCCCGAAGCTCAAAACGGACGACGCCCTCACGAGAAGTTCTTGGCGCGATGCATTCCACAAACGAGTCATTGAACACAACTGCAGCCACTGGTGTTCCACCGAATCGACACTCCAATGCGTTTCCAAAACGAAAGCCTTGACCAAAAACCTTCACAACCGCCCCGCCGGTCAACACACCCGATTCAGGGAAGATCCTATGCACTACGACATCTCGCATCACGTCAAGTCGGACGCTCCAGTCACCTGCCTCGAGCGCTTCCTTTGGGA
Source organism: Pythium rhizo-oryzae (assembly GCA_027475725.1). Taxonomy (NCBI): domain Eukaryota; phylum Oomycota; class Peronosporomycetes; order Pythiales; family Pythiaceae; genus Pythium; species Pythium rhizo-oryzae. The sequence goes on from JAMFLL010000057.1 coordinate 27,359, forward strand.
GCAGCAAGACACGAACGGCCCCGATTGGTAGGCGTGGTGCCAAGCACACAACCTCATCTGGCGGCGAGAGAGATGCTTGTACGAGTACGCTATTGCTGTCGCTCGTCTCGGACTGGAATTCACACCACATCTCCATCCACGAGCGAAGACCATCTACGCGAAACGTGACTGGAGTACCGCCTCGACTAAACACTGCCAGTGGGGCCACGTTGACCACGCGAACCGCTTCGTGGACACGGATGAAGCGACCAGTTTGCACGAAATCGCGGCCATTAGGCGAGAGCGAGATCGCAAAGTGACCTGCTGGTAGAGCTGGTACCGTGCAGGTGAAAAGTCGAGCGGCCTGGATCGTCTCTTTTCGGGACACACGCGCCAGCTCACCCTCGGCTATGACCAGCCCGCTACTGAACTGGCACGAACTTTGCTCGTACCACACGGCGGTCACAGCGCTCACTTCCACTGTCACATTATAGCCGCCGAGTGCCCGGCCATGGAGGGGATAGGAGGTCAGCGCGCGCGGCTGATCAACAAATTCCACGAAGCCTTGAAGTAAGGCCGTCGCAACACCCGCTCCCGTGCCATGGCCAACGCTTGCCACGACAGTGAATGAGAGAACGCGTGGGCCGTCCACGAAAGGCAGAGTGCACCGGATGTGAGATGAGGAGACAAACTGAGTTCTCTCGGAGGCGAAGCCGTTTCCAAAAGCACAAACGATCAGATCGGCGGGTGAGAAAAGATCACCGTAAATGTCGATAATAAACTGCTCTTGCCCGATCGGAAACACTTGCGGGGAGTACATCTCAGCTACGGGTTGCTGCACCACTGTGAGGTTGAACTCTCGAAGAGTGCGGGGTGGGCTGCCACAACGAATCATAAGTGAATGCCGACCGCGAGGAAGTTTCGGAGTGGGGCACCGTATTGTACTATCTGAAGTCACAACAGCCGCGACGGCGAAGAGCTCACGGCGCGACTTCTGTTCGTGAAACGCACACTCAATCTCTTGGCCCACGGCGAATCCGCTCCCCAATACCTCGAGAAACCCAAGCGATCCCATTTCGCCGATCACGGAGACGGAAATCTGGTGTACACGTGAGGGGCAACTTAAAACTTGCGATGGCACCGGCAGACGAGCTAGTAAATAACCCGACTGCCACACTGATAGAACTCGAGAGCGAGTCGCTTTGGTGATGAGAACATGGCACTCGAGGGTTTGCATGTCAACCACCACGGCTTGGCCTAATGACACACCAAGACCATCGCCGACCTGACATTCGTACGCATCGTCGATTGACAACCCGACCGCACTCATTTGTATGACATGGCTCACGGCGTCTTCACCGGTCCGAACGCCAAGGAGCGTGAACTGACTGGCTGGATACCGAATCCGGATTGGAGCGCCGTACAGAGCCCGTTCCAAACCATTTAACGTGACGGTGACGTTCACGAGACCCTGTGAAACCGACGACGGGACAAGACACTGCAAACAGGTACTGTTGATGATGCTGGCGAGTGTCATCAAGTCATCCATGAAGATACACCGAATCGAGTCTCCGTAGTCGTAGAAATTTGTGCCAAAAACCGTGATCACAAGATCCCCGAGCATCGCGACCTCAGTTGGCTGGACGCTGGTGACGGTAGGTGTAGCGAAGTAGACACCATCGATAAATGTTTCTGACCACGACGATCCGTTGTCGTGGCTCACATGAACGCTGACCCTGCCTGGACGATGCGGGGGTGTCACACAACGCAGCGACGTCTCTGTTAATCGCAGCCCAGCCACTACGACTTCTCCAAAACGGCAGAGCACGTTGGAGCCTTCGAAGAGCGCGCTCTGCACTTGGATTACCACTTCGGCACCACCCATCTCACTGAAGCTGTTGGGACTCGAAGAGATCGGGCGGACCGCGTCAATGATGCGTATGTTGTGGTTGAGAGTATAGCTGTACGTTTGCCCCCACCCAAGATCGAGTTCGAGACCGAAGGTGTAGACTCCGGGAGTGTTAAACTTGCCAAACATGCATGTCATTCCTGTGTGTGACTGGTTGAAACGGGGCGCTTTCCGCGGGCCAATCCGACAGCCACGGATTTCAGTAGCGTCTAAACCTTGGCCATATAACCGGATAATTGTGGAGGCATTGGAAGCTGCGCGAAGCGATGGCGTGACTTGCTCCACGACTGGATTTGGTATATACTGGAGCTGCAGGATCTCCGACGCCAGTAGGGGTGAGACCGCCCCAACGAGAGCAACTTGGAGCCCGACCGTCGACGGAGCCGACGCGATAGGCACAGCACACTCAAGAAAAGAGCTGTTTGACACTTGTGCCGGCGTGACTTCGGCGCCAAACACGCACACCAGCGGGCGTGCCATTGTGAAGACACCGAACACGCCCACTCGCGCGGGATGTAGTGTAAATATACGTGACCGAGTGAGACGTGAAGCACTGATCTGAGGAACCACTGTGAACACAACAGGCTTGAGCGCCCCAGAGAAGAAGTCCTCTCCGTTGTTGGCCACGGCGATCGTTTTAGTGCCAAGAGTCATGAATGGAACCTCGCATGCCACCTGCGTTGAAGAGATGAATGTCGCATTGGCCAGGATATTGTCGAATCGGCAGGCAAGCTGCGATGTTTGACGAAAGTTCTTTCCAGAGACGACCACTGTTTGCTGTGCCGCGCGCGACGAGATACCGTGTGGTGGGTACACATCTTCAAGCACCTCCGACTGTAAGGTCTCAAACGTGATAAGGGGATTCGTGGTCTTGACCGAGTTGTTGGCCAATATCGTGATAAAATGTTTCCCAACATTTAATCGCGGAACTCGGCAGCTCAAATGATCGATACTCAACAACTTGGCCTCTGTCTTCGCCAGGTTCTCGCCAAACACACATTGGAATTCTGTGCCTTGCAGGAATGGCCCGCCGTGGATAGCGAGTACTGACCCTCCTTCGTGGGGTCCAAAAGTCGGTGTGATCGACAGCAGACGTGTCGGAGCCAGCAGAACGTAGGGCAGCGAATTCGACGTGATCCCATTCTGCTCGATCCACATGGTAATGTTCTTGCCTGAGGCGCTGTTGACGAAGTATAACACCGGGGTAGGGCATTTTATCTGGAACGCGGTCACGACAATTCCACTCGTCTGGGCACTGTATCCAAAGTAACAGAGCGCGGGTGATCTGATGTCAAATCCGGAGCCCTCCACCAATATCATGACTGTCTCTGCGTGCTCTGCCGAAACGGATGCGCCTCCCGCAGGTGAAACTGTCTTGATCGTTGGTTGTTGCATGACGGGGACAAGCATGGATTGTTCGGAAATCTTGACTCCGCCAGCCCAGAGCGAGAGCTCACACTCAGTAGCTGTGTTCAACACCGACGTGAATCCGCATTCCATGAGCGTTTCAGAATATACCGCGGTTACTCCTTCCGTCGTGAAATCTGGTCCACACTTCAAGACACAATAGCTTTTGACTGCCATCGGTGGAAACACACCCTCGACTTGGAGTCGCTGCTCTTTGTTCGCGCTGATCAACGCTGCGGGACTTACGCTCGAGATCACAGCTGGGCGAGCAAGGGGAATTGTGTCTACGAAAACGCGACGTTCAGGCCACGAAGTTGTTGCAGTGAACACAAGCGTCAAGTTGACGAAAGGTGCTGATATGTTCTCCAGCTGAGTAAAATCCAGTGGACAACGCACAGATGACTCGTTACTCCAAGACGCTGCGATAGATTGTGCAGCGGCGTACTCGCACAACGGCAACTCGGCGTCCACGTAGAAACCGGAACCGACAATCTCAATTGTCGCACTATTCTTCGTTGCACTCACCAACAGAATACGGGGCGACACCGACAAAACTTCCGGCTCTTCGAGAAAGGTGACATTCATACCCGTGGAGATCCGTGTGTTGCCAACCGACAAAGCGAGTTCAGCTGTCCCAGGTCGAGTTGCTGGAGTCACGCATACACCTCTGTTTGACGTTACATCTGCAGCAACCGGCGAGCACGCAGTATCAAAACAGCATACCATGCTTGATGTAAAAAAATCACCAACAAGCGAGATTCTCGTGCCGCCCGATGCCAGGCCAATATCTGGTGTGAGGCTGGTTACAACGGGCGCGTGCTGAATCATGACAGAAACGTTTGTTCTGACAACACTCGCCCCGTTCGGCGAATAGTCAACAGCGAACTTGCCAAAGACCAGTGACGTATTGACAGTTCCGAGACCACAGCTGATTTCATTGCACGACGCCCAAGAAGCTGGTACTCGAAGTGTAGCTCCGTTGAATAGATTCCTCAGTACACATGACGCCGTCGGTTCCATGACGAACCCGCTTCCGTACAATGACAACTTAGCGTCGATGGTCGCATCATGAACCAACAGGAGCGGCGGATGCACAGCAGAGATCAAAACGCTGTCGGTGTATCTGAAGATGATGCGATTACTGACAACCACTCCACCAACCAAGCGAACACCCACTGGAATGTAACCTGGAGCGCCGAGGTCTTTCTCCGGTATTACACACGACACACTGGAGCGATTGATATACGATGCAGGCACTGCGCGGCCATCACTGCCTTCCCACCCCAACACACACTCAAATGCGAGAGATTGATTCGAGATAAGACTTCCAGTGAAATTGCCCGTGAGGAGAACCAATGTCGACTCTTCTGCGAGCCCGAACGGCGGAGACAGCGCGTTGAGCAGTAGAGAATCTCCGTTATACGGAATCGAAACGGAGACGGGATCTGAAAACACCACGCCATCGAATGACATCGCCACCTTGACGTTTGCCACCTCCAGTGGTATGTTTGCTTGGCAGTCGGCAACGCCCTTTTCCAACCAGATTGATCTCACGAGCTGATCTTCTGCGATCCGACAATAAGCGAAAGAACGATTACTCGGCATTGTCTCAGCTGACGTCAGGCGAAAGTGAACGGACAACATATCGCGTCCGCTGGATCCGGAGCGCGATACCATCAATACCGACACGTTCCAGACAAGAGGGACGTCAAGATACTGAAATGTCAGTGGCGCTTTGTTCCCCACCTCGATTGTCTCGACTGACTTGTTGTCCTCTGTCGTCAAAATGAGTTTCAACGAAACGGTTTGAGCCCGCTGGTCAAGAACCTGCCCCGCAGGTGATCGGCAGCTCACTGCATTCTCATAGACTTCAAGTGAATCAACGACGGTGGATCCGAACACACAACGTGCGCTTCTATAAGCGGAAAACCCATGTCCGAGCAACCAGACAATATCACCGCCTGTCGAGACTCCTCGAGCTGGTTGAGCTTCGACTACTGAGGGAGCTGGCAAGTAGTGATACCAAACCGGAGATGAACTGAGAAGTACCCCATCGGGTCCTCGAATGTGAACCGGAACCGTTGTACCCATCGTTGTGTCCGATGGAGGCACCGTCCCGTACCAAACAGCTTCTTTCGGGTTGAAGTGGAGCGGAGTGCAATCGCTGGGCGCACCAAAACAGGTCGATAGGTTGGCAGATTGACGGTTGATCATGTCTTGGCGAGAGGTGAATGTGACGTAGAAGCGCTCACCGCCAAAATGAAAACCCCTGGTTGGAGTCAGCGTCCAATCCAAGGTCTCACTTGCTCTACTCGGAAGGTATAGCGAGTTGAACCCTTTGTGGTTCAGTCGATGCCTCCCTCCAACCCAAACACTCACGGACACCTCTTCAATTGACGCACCAAGATTAACAGGCACGTCACACGAAGCTGATGACGAGTTGCTCACAACTGCGGGGATAACAACAGACGATTGCGGAGAATCAAATCGACAAGTCAACTCCCCCAGTGGCTCGAAGTCGGATCCTGTGAGTGACAATCGGCTACTATCCCCGGCGTCCAAGCTCGGGGCGATGACCGCCACATCATGAAGCTCGGGTTCTCGGAGCCAAGTGAACGTTAAGTTCGTTGATATGCTCTGATTGCCACCGAGAGCCAACTGAAATCGAGCTGCTGTACCTAGTACATTAACCAGTCTGGAGCGATCACTGTGTTCAACCCTGGGAATGCAGAATACGAGCTCACTTGTCTTCCATCGAGCCACCATTTCGACACGATCGTTATCGTAGAAAAAGACACAAGAGAGGTGTAGCGAATCCGGCAGATACTGGCCTTGAACCATGATTGAAGATCCGAGGAAACCACTTTCTGGTGTGATCGTCGAGACGATAGGTTCGGGTTCAACACGGACGACAACACTGTTAGAGGTGACTACGTCGCCAGCGACGTCAAAGCGAAACCTCAGGTACACTGGCGTAAGGCCAGGGCTATTGATCGCTGGAGACAGGCAGCTAATAGTACTCGCATCATGGATGGTTGCTTGAACGCATCGTTCGGAGTTGAAACAGCACTCAACTACGGATGATGGAAGTTCCTCGGTGGTTATCGTGAAAACAAGCTCGTCACCGCCACTTGAGAACACGACAACGGGGTGGACTTGTACGATATTGACAGGAGGCGCACACAGAATTGAGACCGAGCCAGACGCGACAATACCGTCTGCTGTCACAAGTTGAAGTGATACTGAGTTCCCGTGAGACATACCTTGAATATCTCGTGGTGCTTCGCAGACAATACTATCGTTGGAGCGACTCTGTGCTGGAACAGGCACACTGTCAAATAGACAAACGAAGCTTGTGTTCTCTGGCAGTCCTGACGCGGTGACAGTCACGAGATTATTACCTGTGCACGCCATGGTGGATGGATGCACCGAGTGTAACTGGAACTGTTCGACAACGTGCAGCTCCAGCTGGTGACTCCAATCTTGATCATTCAGCGACACTTGCATGGTCAACTGGCCTATCTGATCCGCACTGACGTTCAAGCAGCGGACTTCTTGTGGCGAGATCCATTGTCCGGGAAAAGTCTGGTTATCGACTGTCAAGCGACAACGCACAGAGCGTGTGAAAGGGAAATCGCTCCCTAGCACTCGGATTTCACCCATATAGTCCAGCGGAAATCGACTGGGGACGACCCGATCCACCTTCATGGGTGAAGCGTACACTAGTGGGGTCAAACCTGAAATCGTGACGCGCCCACTAGCATCGACCAGACGAAGAATAGCTCGGCCAGCACCGTCGGTATCCGGCGGAGACACACACTGGACTCGAGAGTGGGTTTCATTGGAACTATCAAGTTTGGCTTCGAGAGTAATGTTGGCGCCGAAACTGCAAAACCACCGCGGCATGGTATTCTCACTGAAGTTGTGCATCAACGTGATCTCGACATTTGTTCCACCGGAACGAGCGATGATACTTGGTTCAACGCGAATGATGCTTGGAACCGCAACGTAGAGAAACTTGGAAGGAGTCGACTCGAAGTAGTCAACATTGTTGAGAGTCACGCTGAGTTCTACCGCTCCTGGAGCACTCACGGGAGGTGATACACACGTTGTTATGGTTGAGAGCGTTTCATCCTGATGCACATCACCATCGACGAGCCTCTGCCCGAACGCACACAGTGGCGATAAAGGTAACGAGACGCCGTCGGGAAGGGTGAAGCCTAGAGCGATGTGTACGCGTTCTCCACCGACCACAAAACCGGATGCGGGTACCACCAGTTTGGGCACAACCTCGTGTACAAAGAGAGAGGTTCCATTGAACAGTACGTGGCCATCCGCTTTCACGAAGAATAAAATCGAAACTGGATCAGCTGAAGTCGTGAGCTGTGGTACAGTGCAACTTGCTCGACTATTGGTTAGAATAGCGCCTCGCGTCATCAACGCTTCAGGAGAGGTCCCGCTCGAAAAATGGCAACTGATTCCACCAACAGATCGCAGATTGGATCCTTCCAAGACGACGCGAGTAGAAGTGTGAAAGATGCCGCTTTCTGGTAGGACACGAGCAATCACAGGGGTTTCGTACAATCGGAACACCTTCGCATTCTCCGATATGATGCTTCCGTCTTGGTCGGCAAGCTGCAGCACCCCAGTATCTAACGTTGCAGACCAAATCCGGCAGCGAACGGAAGAGGACGATACCTTCGTCGCAGCAATTTGTGCGCCACCCACGACGCATGACACATGATCAGGTACAGTGTCCGCAGTGTGAACGACGACAGATGTAGGTATTCCAACAGGACCTCGTGGTGGCACAACTTCAACGATCTTGATCAGCCTTGTGTACGTGAACCAAACATCTCCGAGCTTTACCACAGGAACCCCATCACAGAAAACACCGACAGAGGCGTTCATCGGTTCAGGGACAGGAGGAATATCACACATAATCCCGGAAGAATTTACAGCTCGGATCGGGGCAACAGCTTGTCCGATTTGACACGTGAGGTCACAAATGCCCTGGAAAGCCTGGAGAGTCGGTGAATCTGCAACTGTGATTCTGAGTGTCTTCTTGCCATCAAGGGAACCGAACGTTGGACTGTAGCTCGTAACGACTTCTGGGGCAACTACAGCAGTATCCCAGCTTCCCAATGTGTGAATCTTGCCTTGATGCTGCAAAATAATCCGGAGCTTCGCACGGCTGGTTCGAAATGGTCCATTTGTTGGCAGCAAGCACTCCGCAATCGTGGAATTTTCGACCCTGATTATACCGCTGGTGATTCCATCCAACTGACACCGTAAATCATGGTTCCTTGACATGCCTTGACCTTTTACCACAATGTACGCGCTGTCTCCCGATTTTATAACCGACGGGGAAACTGTAGCTACTCTTGGGCGTGGTATATACTCCAAGGGACCTTGACTTAGTCGGCCACCAGTGTACACTCCATTGAGTGCAACGCCCACAGATAACATCGCGTCAGTCTGCGCCAAAGCTGGAGCGGAACATCGGACAGCGGTATCATTGATGTACGTCACAGTTGTCATGCGATCACTGTTCGAACCGAAGATGCATCGAGCGGTCGTGACATTCATGAAACCTTCCCCAATGAGCGTGATGTCATCACCTTCATCAATCACAAAATCAGGAATCACCTCCGAGACTCTAGGTCTATCTACTTGGACAAAAAATGGTGTCAGCAAAGAAATTCACGGCGTTACCAAGCTGCTGGCACTCACCGAATGCAAAAAATTGTTGCGGGGCAGGATATCGACGATGCTGCATGGAAAGTTCGAGCGAAAAAGATCGGGCTGGGCCACTCCATGATTTTTCGCTGGCACTGAGGTCTGGAACTATGCATGTGACCTTCGAAGCCGATATCCACTTCGCAAGTGAGATATGTTCGCCTCCAAATATGCAGGCCACTGGTGGTTCATCCACGAAATTATATCCGTGAAGCGTCACGATGTCGCCGCCATCGACAGCCCCCATCGATGGTTCAATGGAGTTGATAATCGGAGATGCTACAAGCATTACATGTCAATACTGTCAGCGCAGCCCGCAAGGTGGAATCAAGCCGCGGAAATTACGCTTTTACCTGTATACGAGAACTGATTTGGAGCGGAGAAGTCTTGGCGATTCGTCGTCAAACGAACATCAACAGTATGTGGTGGCAATTGTGACGGTGGTAACTCACAGATGAGTTTAGAGGTCGTCACGAATATTGCCTGTGAAGCCTGATCGCCGAAAAAACACTCGAGAGAGGCAATGTTGGGGAATCCTTCGCCATATATGGCAACCCGAGCACCTCCACTCACTGGACCAGAGGCAGGGGACAAGGCGGTAATGGACCAGTCCTCATCGTACGTGAACGCCACTGCATTCGAATAGTAGGTATCGCCGTCGGTCACCACAGCATACGTTCGTTTTGGTCGCCATGCTCGGTCATCGTCCCGATTTGACGGTGTCACGCACTCAACTTCTGAGTCAGAGATGACAACGGCTACTCTGGGAGTACTTGCACCAAACAGGCATCTGAGCGTTCCGTTGGGCCAGCGAGAGAAGCCACGGCCACCTATCCGCACCTTCGTTCCCCCAGAAGGACTCCCAGTTGTCGGTGAAATGCTGGAAAGAACGATCATGTCTTCCGTTCCGTTCTTGTGCATCGCAAGTTCAAGAACCGCCTCTTCTGAGTGCTCAAAATCATCGGAATGGCTCAGAGCGATCAATATGCCTTCGTAACCGAAGAAGGGTCGCAACCGCACGTAGGTCATCGACCGAAGTAACATCTTGACCGAGCTGATCGGGCCGCTGAGCTCGATAGATGAAGACGGAGTGTCGCTCATTGGCTGACGGAGCACTTCGATAGGGGTATCCTGGACATCGACAGCTAGTTTGAGGCGCCCATACGTCGTAAGGGTACGAAGTCGAGCATACAGCTTATCAACAGGTGCGAGACTTGCGTGCGTTTTGATGTCATATCCGTTCATTGTGAAGCTCAGTAGCTGGCCCGTAGAGATGAGCATGGGGTCCTCAACGCTTTGCACGAATAGAGGGATACTTGCAGAAGTCGTGGACTGAGTGTTGTCACGGTAATTGTGGTCGATAATGCTGATACCAATGCGCTCCGTGTGCTGGTTGGAGTTAAAATCATGGTTGGGATCGTAGCGAATTTCGAACAGTGCGGCATTCACCGCGTCTATCGATCCCTGAAAGCGGCAAAATTGGTTTCGCACGCCATCACCTTCAAGAAAAGTCAGTTGTGAGCGAGTTCCAAGCGATAGAACGCCACTCAGAACGTATAGCTCGACTTCGAACATGCAGTCTTCCGCTCTGCTTGAATCAGTATCCACGTCGTCGACACGAATCCCGAACACTGTCACGTCCTCGTCTTCAAATAATGCTTGGCCGCCTGGAACCGACAACCGAGGTGGGTCATTCACGGATGCAATCTTGAGCGTGATCAACTTTTGGTCGGAAGATGTGGCACCAAATCCTGTGCTTCCTTGCTCCGAGACGAAGACTGATAGTTGATCTTCACCATACCAGTTCAGAAACGGTTCGTATGTGACGGACGAGAGAAGAGCGTTCACTCGGCTGACTGGCCCACTAAACAGCCAAAACTCGTCTCGAACTCCATTTCCGGACGCATACGTGATGCCCTGTGTCGGTGGCGCGCTTAGAACACCGTGCTGGACAGCCATGCGCACTGTGACCGTGTAATCCATCGCCAAGGATTCCTTTCCATCCCCGATTGAGACTAAGGAAACTCCCAGAGGTGTGTCTTCGTGGCCGATGAATTCGCTGGGACCTTGAACTCTTGGGTCGTTATTCCACGCATTCATGGTCACAAAGACAGATGCGTAGGCAGACGCTTTGTCTGTGATGAAGCTCACCGACCGCCACTTGTTTCCGTCCACGTTTTGCCACTGAAGTCGGACAGTGTGGCTGCCAGCCGCAAGCGGGAGCACCATGCTGGCCTTGGCGTTCTTGATCCCGCGGACATCACCATCCACGTACGAAGACATGTGTCGGTATGCGATTCCATCGATTACGAGGCGTGTTTGGATTCGGCTCCACCGGTTTGTGCTCCAACTCACAAACTGAGGGTTGTCCATTTGCGCGAGAGGAAGGTTGTAGCTCAGCGTGACGTACGAGCTGACCGGAAGAGAGAACCGAAGCACGGAGTCTCCAACATCTGACCACTCACCAATCTGGGCTTGACCGTACTGCTTTAGATTATAGACTGAAACCCGCTCGATCCCCGGGTCTCCAATAGCAGCGAGAATGCGACCCATGCCGAAACCATCCAAAGCGCTCGGAGCAGAAAACCACGGACGATCAGAATTGGGAAGCCGCATCCAGAGGAGAGCGATGCTGTAGTCGCCAGCTTCGAGTTCCAGAATCACACTTCCTTCGAGTGTCATTGATGCTTTGGATCCACTGCCCAGAACTCCGTATGACCCTGTCTCGCGATACCGTCGGCCATTGATCTCAAGGATAGTCTTCAACTCGTCCTTCGCAGCCATATCTACATACCATGACCACAATGTTAAACACAGAGTACTGTAAATAACATAGATCACGAGCCGTAAAACGGCCCCACCATACCTCTGGCGTACCGCACGAACTGCGGTCGCACTGGGATCTGATAGAAGAATCGGAGCGACGTTGGCTCCGACAGGCGTATGTTGAGCATCATGTCCGGCACTTGCTCCCACGAGTCCTTGGATTCGAGTATCGCCATGGTCAGTGGCTGCGTGTACCACATGAATCGGTGTTGCGCTGATACGAGCAGGTTGCGGCCGCCGGCGAAGCCGTCCAGCACGCTGCTGGAGATGATCCACACTTTTGTTCGCGTGCCGTGCTTGCGCCATTGCAGCTGTGCATGGTGCTTTCCTGCCGAGAGCTCCACAGCGAGGTAGCCACTGGCGACTGTGACCAGCGGCTCCTTGTCCCCGACAGTCGTACCGGATTCGCGACGCGGCAGGCCGTCGAGCACCACACGAAACGCGACTTCGCTCTGATCTGTCGGTTGGGCCGCGGCATCGATACTCTGGATGTGAGAGACCGAGACGTCGTAGGAGATGAGAACCACGGCCTCGTTTGTGAGCTCGAAGCTCACGGCAGTGTCGGGTACGTCGACCCACACGCCAAGCGGCTCGGAGAGCGACGCCGCGCTCAGCGGGCTGGCGCTCCACATGAGATGCGGCGCCGCGGCGCGCTCGGCTACCAAGACAGAACAGCCACCACCGTATGAGCGCAACATCCGTCACACACGAAGAAAGTCTACCACGCACCGACGGCGCAGAATGTGAATGTGAGAAGCAGGAGCAGCAGAACCAGGCCGCGCAGAATCGCTGACCCGGGCCGCCGGCAGCGTGCGCATCGTCGGTGTGGTGCCATGGAAAGTCCGGCGTGAAATGCGATTCCAGCGGGTCACGCGTCGATGCGCCAATTATGGATCGCCCCGGACCTCAGATACGCTGCTGGCCGACACGCGCGAGCCGGCGCGCGCGAGCCGCGAGCAGTCGCGGATGCCCCGCATATCCATCGAGTGCGCGCCAACTTTTCTTCGATTGTTTTGTTTTGAGCGCTGCCTGCGTACCTAGCACTCGGTACCTCGTACCACCAAACAGGTACATCGTACCGATGATCCGGTACAATAACCTCCTGTGTTTAAAACAGTAACTGGGTTGAAGCCCCCTCCCTCTCCTTGGTTGGGGAAGGGGGGGAAGGGAGGAGGAGGGGAGCGAGGGGAAACGGGCCGTCCCCCACTCACTCGTCTGGGCGGAAAACCGAGCGGGAAGCACGAGGCGGTTCAACGGGCGCGGACGGACTCGCGCGCGAACGGACGGCGATCGGCAGCGGCAACCGAGCGCGAGCGCGAGCGGCAGGCGAGCCGGCGGACGCGTGCACCTCGCGTCGTTGGTAGCGCACACGCCACGGGGGAAGTGGTTGTCTGGCGCGACGCGAAAGAAAACACACACACACACCACCAAACACCGCGCGGAGCAACTAGAGACTCTCGATGGCGTCGTCGGACGGTGCGTGCGGTGGAGCGATGCGCGAGAAGAGTACGTGAGGTGACTGACGGTTGGGGCTGTGTAGAGGAAGAGCGCGGCAACGCGTCGCCCATGGTGTCGGACTCGGATTCCGGGGCCGAGCAGCAGGCCAAGAAGAGCGCGTCCAAGAAGCGCCGCTTGAGCAAGGACGGCGGCAAGAAAGGCAAGAAATCTAAAAAGTCCAAGGTGGTGGAGGACAGCGATGACGAGGAAGACGAGAAGGTGAGCACGAGTGTGTCCAGGCTGGTGTGGTTCCTAGGTGTGCTGACGGACTTGGTGGTTGCGAATACCACAGCGCCCGAAATCATCGTTCATTGAGGACGAGGCCTCCGAAAGCGAAGATGGGGAAGGCGGTGGCGGTGATTCGGACGACGATGACTCGGATGATGACGGTGAAGACAAGAACGAGTACGAAGCCGACGGTTTCGTGGTCGACGACGAAGAGGACGAAGACTCGGATGATGATGGTGGTGAGTTGGATTGCTACAGTGCGTCACGTACCAATTGAGCAGCCTCACTAAGGTCGTGGTGTGATGAGGTGGTCGTCATCGTCGGCGCCGAAAGAAAAAGGAGAAGAAGCTGCGCCGTTTGAAACAGAAAATCGACGAAGTTGATGACGAAGACCTCATGCTTGTTCGCGAAAACCTGGGCATGGATACTGGCCCAGCGAGATCCGACAGCGAAGACGAAGACATGGAACGATCGTCGAAGAAGCGCAAGGGTGGCGACTCTGGCCTCATGTCTCGCGAACTCAGTTACCGCATGTTTGGCGACTCCGATGATGAAGAGGAAGACGCTGCCCCTGCCCGAAACAACAACTACCTCGGAAACGACGAGTATGAAAGTGACGACATTGACGAGTTTATCGTCGATGATGATGAAGAGGGTCGCGATGGTCCTCGCCGTCGGCGTAAGCAAGCCCCGATTCCGGCGTCCATGCAGGGTCCGTCCGTGTACCAAATGGGTGAGGCCGAGGAGTTGTTTGGTGATATGGAAGGCTTTCTTGAAGCCACACGCGGAGCAATTCCAGGCGATTCGAAGCCCGCACCAAAGTCAAAGAAGGCCGCGTTGTTGGAGAAGTACGAGCCAGACGTTCTCAAGGAGCACATGATGACCCCCGAAATCATTGCAGTCCGTGATAAAGATCTTCCTGAACGGTATCAGCAGATCTTTGCTGGACGCCAGTTTCCTGATGCTGAGGAGCGCACTGAAGAATCCGAGTGGATTAGCCACTTCATCATGAAAAACAAGGACGACAAGCGCGTGTCGCCTGGTGAGATCGTCTCAGCCATCGACAGTGTGCTGCGATTTTATCACGATGAGAAGCTTGAGCCAGCGTTCGTGCAGCGTTACTGCAAAGAGTTCTGGAAGCCTGCCGGTTTGCACTCCAGTGATCTGTACGAAATCCTGGACCTTGATGTAAAGTGGGACAAACTGCAGAGAAAGAGCAAATCTTTCCAGTCCGGCATTGTGAAGGCTGTGGATGGCTCCAACGCGAAGGAATCTCGGTTCGTCCGTAATTGCTTTGACGAGATGAATCGGGTTCCTGAGGAGAAGTGCTTTCAAGATATGGCTGAATTCTTCGCCCTAGACGGATCTGACTCGCAAGAGCAGGCAGCTCAAGATCGCAAGTACCGACGACCAGCCAGGCGCAACTTCTATCAGATCTGTACTAAGGGTGGTCTTCGTCCGGTTGCGAGTGCCTTCACCATGAATGCTACTGTCCTCGGTGGTGTTCTCGTCGGCCTTGACCACGATTCCTCGCTCCGTGAAGTGCCCACTCCTGAGGAGAGCCCTGGTGTGTTTGGACAGAAGTTCACGTCGAAGGAGTTTCCCACGGTAGATGACGTGATGCGCGGCGCCCGACACATTGCGGCGACGAGAATTGCTGCTGAACCAAACGTCCGTAAGTGCCTGCGTGAAGTGTATCGTCTCCACGCCGGTTTGTTCACTGAAGCGACCCCGAAGGGCCAGGAGGAGATCGACGAGTTTCACTACTGTCACGGTCTGCAGTACCTGGATGGCATGCCAGTTTTGGAAGCTCTGTCGATGAAGGGCTTGTGGTTGAGGCTGACTCGTGCCGAGAAAGAAGGGTTAGTGACCATCACCATCGTGAACAACAACCTTCAAGAGCTCATTGAGCAGTTGCAGGCCGTGTACAGCGACAACAGCAGCACAGCCGACGAGGAGTGGGAGAACCAGCGCTACCAAATTCTTCAGGAAGCTGTGAGTTCTTTCATGGTGCCTTCCTTCGAAAGCGAGCTGCGTCGTGATCTCCTCGTGGCGTCGCGTGATGTCGTTGTGAAGGAGTGTGGTGCAGCGATGCGACGCCGATTGTCCGTGCGCCCGTATGAGGCGAAGGACGGATTGGAACCTTTCATCATTTCGATTTGGGTTGAAAACGGACCAGATGCGATAATGCATATGGTTGCACTCGATGACAATGGCGAGCTCGTCGACAAGACTCAAGGCCACTGCCGTCGAGAGGAAAAGCACATTCGAACGCTTACGAACACGTTGTTCCGATTCCTTCAAGAACATTCACGCACGGATGTCGTCGTGATCAACGTGTCTGGAGGGATGAAGTGCATGGACATGGGTGAGCTAGTCGATGCTGTGCGTCACGAGTTGGGCCGAGACAACGCTGCTCGCTTCGGAAACCGTGACGGCAAGGACTGGATGGAAATCACATTCCTCAAGGATGATGTTGCCAGCATGTACAGCCGATCTAAGCGTGCGGAGCAAGAGTTCCCTGAAGAGTCGGAAGCATTCCGTGCAGCGATCGGGTTGGGGCGGTACTTACGCAATCCTGCGTCCGAGTTGGCTGCGATGTGGGGCAACCATGCGCTTGACGACCCGATGCGTGGTCGCGAGCTTTTGTATCTCAATGTGCATGAGCTGCAGCATTCACTGGTGAAGGAGATGCTGCTCCGAGAGTACGACAGGGTTTTTGCTCAAGTCATCAACAAGCAGGGTGTTGATATCAACCTGCTCGCGAACCACAAGCACACGTCATACCAACTCCAGTTCATTTGTGGCGTGGGTCCTGTCAAGGCAACGTCTCTGCTGGATAAAGTACGTGCCAAGAGCTACATTGAACGCCGCCAAGACCTGCTGTCCAAGGGCCTCGTTGGGAAGATCGTTTATCGAAACTCTGCAGGTTTTGTTCGGATTCGTGAGCGTGATGCCCTGAAGGATGCCCCTCTGAACCCATTGGATGACACCCGGATTCATCCGGAGAGCTACTACATGGCTGTAAAGATGTGCGGAGATGCCAACAACAACTCGACGATCGACATGTACGACCCAAATCAGTATTCATATGCTGTTGAAGATACTATGTTCCAGTCGGCCACCGCGATCAAAAACAAGTCGAGAGATCGCCTGGTTCGTTTGACCGATGGAGAGATTCAAGACGCGCTTTCTGAGCTTGATTTGCCCGCGTACGCCAGCAGATTGGAGCTGCAGAAAAAGGGGCCAAAGCTGTTGACTTTGGAGTATATCAAGCGTGAGCTTCGGTACCCATACTTCGACAAGCGAAAGCCGTATGAAATGCCGCGCGAAGACGAATTGTTCATCCTCTTGAGCGGAGAGACTAGTGAAACCTTCCACGAGGGCATGATCGTTCCGTGCACTTTGCTCCACATGGCTGGAAACGAGTTTGTTCGTGTTCGACTTCATAACGGAATGCGTGCTTCACTGAGGAAGGATCATCTGCCTGACTACATCAACGATGAGGCTTACCTGAAGGCAAATGGTTTCCCGAAGGGAATCACAGTGAATGCTCGGGTTTTGCACCTCAAGAAGGACCCTAACGGCCGCTTTGAGGCTGAGCTCGGGTGCAACTCGCGCTCCATCATGGACATGCAATCATTTGAAGACAGGAACCGAAACCTCCCTCCCTTTTCCGCGTTGGCTCGACTGCGTGCCGACCGTAACACTCGACTCGACAAGCTGATCAACCGACTCGTTATTGATGACGGTGCGGACGTGTACACGGCGGAGCGACGCAGCGCCCTCGGCCCTCCGAAGCGTAAAAAGCGACAGATCGGCCATCCGCTCTTCAAGAATGTCAATTGTCAGTCGGCCATGCAACACCTTCGTGAACAAGCTGTCGGAGATGTGGTAATCCGCCCGAGTACTTTGGGATCAGATCATCTGACCCTTACTTGGAAGATGCTGGAAGGCGTGTACCGACACTTCGACATTCTTGAGAAGGACAAGCCATCTGAGGCCCGATTGGGTCAAAAGCTCGTCATCAAGGAAGAGACGTTCGAGTCTATCGACGAACTCATTGCTCGTTTTGTGGATCCAATGAACGACTTGGTGGACGAGGTTGTAAAGTACAAGTATTTCAAGAACGCGTCCCTTGAGGAGGTTCATGAGGATCTAATCAAGCAGAAGAAGGCACACCCGGCAAGAATCCCGTACATCCTGCATGTGTACACGAAGTTCCCCGGTTGCTTCTCGATCACGTTCATCGCTCGCTCCACCCCACACAGTTGCCACATGGAAGTGAAGCCAAATGGTTTCCGCTACTTCGGTCGCATCGAGTCCTCGATCCTTCCGACCCTGAGCCAGGCTCTCCAGTTCTTCAAAATGAAAGCGCTTGTGGCCCCGACAACTGGACATTCTTCTCGATCAGAACATGCGTCGTCTTCGGCGTACAGTCGGAACGACTCAGGAAGTAGCGCGCCGTTTGCTCAACGCCCAGGCGCGTCATCATCTTCATACTACCGTGACGGAGGAAGCAACGGCTACCCACACTCTTCGGGGAATGGAGAGCGTACTTACTCACGTTGGGATGATCGTCGCGATGGGGGATCTCGCTACAATGACAGTGGTCGATACAACGACGGTGGGCGCTACAACGATGGTGGAAGGTACAACGATGGTGGACGCTACGACGGCGGGCGTCGTTAGGCACGGTGTGTTTCCTGCTCTTCTCGACAGCTTGGGGTCGAACCCTACGCGAACATTGACGCTACGAAGCTGCATTCAGTCGATTGGGATGCCGAAAGGTACAAAAAACAAATAAATGGGCACTCCCTCGCGATCGACTCACTACATTTCAATGTGGTACCATTGCAGTTGTCGTCGCGGTCAGCGTCATTTCATGCCAGCTCCATTGCGTGTCAAAAACCCAAACATAAATTTTGAAAATTCGATTATTCATATTCGTACTTAGACGGAAATACGAGGTACACTAAAAATGGCTGAAAGGTGTAAAAACAAAATTGGGTACTATTTACCACGGTGAGGACCAATCAGACATTAGTAAGAAAGCAGAAATGGTTAAAACGTGTCTGTGGGTCGAGAACCGTTTTTCGTTTTGGCCATCGTGGCGCACCAGACCAAGAAGCGGGCCAAGCCGCCAACACCACGAGCGCGAGCGATGGCGGGCGGGCTGACGAACGCGGACTTCGCGCTGCTCTTCCGCCGAGAGGCGAAGGCGGAGGACGAGGCGTCGGCGCGGCCGGCGGACTCGCCCAGCGGTGGCGAAGACGCGGTCAATCCGATGATGCAGGCGGCCATGCGGCGCAACTTCGCGGACGAGGAGACGTGGGACGAAGCGAGCGAGGCGCCGCCGCGCGCCGGGCTCGGCAGCGCGCCCCCCAGCGAACCTTCTGGGAGCAGCGACGTGGATACGCAGGGAGATCGTCCGACTGAGCGGGCGAGGGTGCTGTCCGAGGCGGAGCTCAAGCGCAAGTTCACGTGGCAGAAACACACCACCGGCTTTGGTCTGAAGATGATGGCGAAAATGGGGTTCACCGGTCGGCTCGGCAAAGACGAGAAGGGCGTTTCCGCCACACTCGAGGTCGTGCAGCGTCCGAATCAGATGGGCCTCGGGTTTGGCACCTTTAAAGAGGCTGGCAGTTTGAAGCAGAACAAGCGTCTTGAAAAAGAACTCCGGGGCGACACCGTGAATGAGAATGAGGACGACGAGGCGCAGAGGCGGGAGCGAGAGGCTATCGTAGAAGACGACTCGCTGTGGCGCAAGCGCAAGGTGCCGACGGGTGGTCGAAACTACAAAAAGGCCGCAGAGGTGAGCCACGAGGCCCACGCAAAGAAACCGCGGAACGAGATTATCCTCGACATGCGAGGGCCTGATGTGCACGTGCTCAACCAACTCACTGACGCATACGTTAGCCAAGACAAGCTCGACGCTGCTCGACCAAAACTCGGCGAAGAGCTGATCTATAATGTGCGCATGGTTGTCAATCTCGCTCAGGGCAGAATCTACGACCTGACCCAGAAAATCGACACGAACACAGCCACCCTGGACAGCATGCACAAAGAAGCAAAGATTCTCAAGGCTCAGGTGGAAAGTGACTCTTTGCGCTGGTCGAAAGTTGAAGAGATGATGCTGAAGATGTCGCAGCTCGAGTCAATTGCGGCACACGGGAACGAAAGCTTATCGGTCGACAAGATTCTCGATGCAATGCGCGAGCTCCGAGTCTGCTATCCACGGGAGTTTGAAGCATACAAGATTCTTCAGACCACGCCGTCTCTCGTCAACTCCACGCTTAAATCGTTGGTTCTCTCGTCCAACATGCTCCATCACAATGCCTTCCAGTTTGTTCTCACCCAGTTTCAGCAGCTCCAATTATTCTTGCTCGAGTCACCAATGGGGGACGACATCGACGACTCCCGGAATGGTCTCGGCGTACTCCACCATATTCGAGAAAAGACCAGCTCACTTGGGGATGAAGTATACAGCTTCATTCTTGAAGAAACACTTTGGCCTGGTGTTGTCCAAATGGTCAACGTCAATTGGGACATCAAGCACAGCCCGAAAGCTTGCGCAGAGTGGTTTTGCCAATTCCGGCCGCACCTATCTGATGAATTCGCAACCGGATTTCTGCATCAGCTAGTGTTGCCGAAGCTCAAATCACATTGCCAGAGATGGAGACCAGAGCCGAACTCGGCAATGATGCACGAGTGGCTGGAACCGTGGGAACCTTACCTTGAGTCAAGCCTCGAGTCGATTTATCCGGATGTGCAACTCGCGCTTGGCAACGCCCTATCCCAGTGGCATCCCTCCGATTTGTCGGTTCTCCCAGTCATCACCCCATGGCGGGAGATTTGGGGAGAGGCTGAGTACGGCAAGTTCACCCATCGCTTCATTCTCCGCAAGTTGATTCGTTGCCTCCACCGCGAGTTCCAGGTTGACCCACAAGACCAGTCTCTGGACGCTTTGCGCTGGGTGCTGGCATGGCAGAGGCACATTCCCGAACGACAATTTGTCGCACTGTTCGACGGTGAATTTTTCCCCAAGTGGCTTAAGGTGCTGCGCAAGTGGGTCCTCGACAAGCCAGACTTAGCGGAACTGGAGGCCTGGTATATGGGGTGGAAGAAGTTTTTCGGGAAACACCAATTGGCGACAGAGGCTCGACTTGTGATTCATTTCCAAGGCGCGTTGATGTTGATGGAGGCTGCGCTGCTCCGAGAGCTCGACTTGAAGCATCCCGTTCCTGAACTGAACCGGTTCGCGCCCTCAAGCTACCAGGAAGCTCTTGTGAAGGCTACATCGAGTGAGCCTACTGAGGAGCAGGAAGCCCCTCCCTCGCGTCGTGACCACCATCAGCCCAAGGCCTCTCACAATGTCAACCTCAAGGACCTCGTGGAACATATCGCGATTTCAAATGACCTCATGTTCATGCCCAAGGGCCGCCACGACGGACAGCAAGTGTACATTTTCGGGAAGCACCACATCCTCATCGAGCAAGGCGTCGTGTTCGTGGAGAAGAGCAAGGGCCGCTTCGAGCCCGTCGACATCGAAGACCTTGTCCGTAGTTGAACGAACCGCACAATAATTGGGCTTCCAATAATGGACACATATCCGAACTTAATCCGAACTTTGCAGTTGTCGGATTTGCCGGTTGAACCCAGTTTCCCCTTGTTCATAATCCGTCATTGTCGAGAGCGCCAGAGAGCGAAAGCGCTCGCTCGCTGGCACTGACGAAGGCGCGGCACGCCATGGCAGACCGCGTGCGCGACCGGCTCAAGGAGCTGGCGGCGTACCTGGAGAACGAGCATGCCGTCGAGAGCGTGGAGGAGAGTCTCGACCACCTCCAGCGCGCGGCCGCGGACTGCATGGTGCGGTCGCGCGCGCTCGCGCAGCAGGCGGCGCTCTACCTGTTCCAGAGCCAGGACCCGCCGAGTCTGGTGGCATTCTTGGACGCGAGCGGCGCGATGAGCGAGGACGTGCGCAAGCGCGAGATCTCGCACGCGCGCATCAAGGCGCTGGAGTTGCTCGCGGCGTTCGTGAAGACGTTTGGCGGCCACGTTGCGGTGACGCGCCGTCATGTCGTCGAGACCACGCGGCGTTGCCAGCTGATCGCACGCGGCGACTGGTCCAACAAGGTGCGTGCCAGTGCGCTCGAAGTGGTCATCAACGTGCTCAAGTACGCCGAGACGCGCGTCACGGCCGAGGAGATCGACCCGTCGGGGTACGCCGAAAAGCTCTTCCACGACCTCAAGTTTGGCAAGGCGACGCAAACCGCGAAAGGCACGATGCTTGAAGTGATTGGGCACGTCGCGACTGTTTTTCCCGCGCAGGTTGAGCCGCACGTACAGCAGCTGCTGCCGTGGATCGAGGACCAACTGGAGAAGCAGTTTGCGACAAACGCGCCGGAGCTGCTGCTGATCAACGGGCTGCTCGAGGCGCTGGCGCGGCTGCTCGTGCTGGACGTCGCTCGATACGAAGCAAGCAAGGACAATAGCAGGCGACAGCAGCTTTACACGTGAGATCGATTCGTAAGTTGGTGCTCAGTGAGATCGGATGCGCCTAACACGGGACGACTTTTGGCTCTGTAGGTATCTGCATCGCATTCTTGCTACGACGGTAGACGGGCAGATGTCGCGATACCAAGTGACCAAGTCGGCGCTTCAGTTTCTGGCTATCCACGCGGGTTTGTTTCGCGACGACATCGGTGCGAACGCATACACGTGGTTCTCCTTCATGAAGTACTGCATGCTATCGGACAACAAAACGGTATGAGCTCGTGGATCTATCTGTGGGGTACTAGGTTATGCACTCACTCCTCTGTTTACCTACAGGTGAAAGAGAACTCGTATTCAGCATCCGATTCGGTCATGAGCGTGATAGGAGTGTATCTGGCATCCGAAAAAGATGACCAGCGCAAGAAGATGTTGAATCGGCTGCTGAAGGAACTTTTGCCAGTGCTAGTGGAAAGCACGACGCCAGCTACTAATGTGGCGTTTGCGTTGCAAACGCTCGGGCTCTTGTCACCATCGATCATGTTATTTCTCGGCGAAGCCGGATTCTCCAAAATCGAAGACAGACTGCGAAAGTACGGTGAAAATCTACTGGTGCTCGATGAGCGCGCGACAGTAATGAGGTGGTCGACATTCTCGAGTTTTCTTCAATGCTTCGCCGAATTTGTGCAGCAGGTATCGTTGCCATTATCTTTACCGTTAGGGCATAAGCTATGTGACACTGACGGCGCTGAACTACTGCTCCTAGCCACGCACATCCAAATTTGACAGCGGCTACATCGCGTTCATGGAAGACATCATGATGCACATTCTGAACGTGTATCCGCAGTGCGTGTGGAAGACCAAAGTCACTCTCTACAAGTCGATCCTCTTGATTGTACAAGCATCTCAAACCCAGGGAGCCGAGCAGCGCTTGCTGGGACGAGTTGTCAACCATCTAGTCCTCCTCACTTTATCGAACATTACCGACATGCAGGGAATGGTACGGTCCACTTTGCGCGATTGTGGGGCTGTAGCTTGGGACAGCTTTCTCACACTAACTTCTTGTAATAGGTGATTCTCTATCATCCTGAGACTGGAAATCCTGAGACGAAGCTGCTATATGAATTCGAAGATCTGTGGATCGCGATGCTGCGTGGGAAAAAGTATGTGAGGTATAAGAGCAAAGACATCACGGCGCTGAAGCACCAGGTGTCGACGATGTCGAAAGATCACTCGACGTTGCAAGTGCACGCAAGCGAGCGTCTCTGCATTCTGAACGCATTGCTGCATTCATTGTCTGAAATCATCGACAACTTGGATCTGAGCTATCAGTACGATTTAAAAGAGGCTCGAGCAGGGGCGAGCAGTGGAGGCTACAAGGTAAGTTTGCAATGGACCATTGACTGGCGCGTGTTCCTGATCTCCTAAATGTTTGCTGCTCCAAGCCCAACGTTCCGCGTGACCACTCAATCATGCTCAACTTGACTGAGTTCATCGAACGGCTTGTCCCGCGACTCGATTCGAAGCACTTGCTCTTTTGGGTGAGTCCTCTCTATCGAACGCACAATCCACTCTGGTGCTGTGGCTCAATGATGATTGTCGTTCTAGATCCCAAGCATGATGCTATCGATGTTTGAGAAGTCGAAGCAACTTCCGTTGGTATCAGCATTCTACCGAATCATCCGGGTTCTAGCAATGACGGCCGACGCTACGCAACTTTTTGATGGGAGTGATGAGGCGACGGTCGCAAAGAATGGCGCGCTGCGTTCGTACTACGCAGCATTCAACAAACGTGTCGTTCACAACCTCCGCTTTTACAGGGACGAACTGCTCGTTGCGACGTCTGGATGCGTCCTAGCGACGCCAATCAACCTTTTATCCGTCGAAGACTTCGCCAAAGCGGTTGTTCCTGCTCTGTTGATCGGACGTTCATTTCTTCCGGCTGCGGATATGGCGCTTTCTGGTCTCGAAAGATGGCAGGCGGCTGATTCAGTGAGGCTAGAGGCAGTGTTCGAGCAAGTAATCCCTTACCTGGCCGTCTACCTTGAGCGAAGCGCCCCAGAGTCGGTGGGAGATGGAACGACGCGAGGAGTGCTGCAGGAGAGAGATGCCGTCATCACCGAAGCCTCGAATGACTCGGAGTGGGCGAAGCTACAGCGACGTGTGATATCTTTCCTTGGCAAGACAGGCGGAAAAGCGGCGCTCATTCTCAGCCGAGCATTCAGCACATCCAATGAAGTGAGGCGACGTGGGTTCTCGTCGAACGCACTACACATCTCGGTTAATCTCGGGGACGTATCAGTTGATCTCTCCTTAGATAGTCTCTTCGCTCATCTGGGGAGCCTGGCATGCGAGAGTACCGACCGTGCAGTCAAGACTGCCGCATGCGAGGCTTATCACGCGCTTGTGTGCTATCTATGTGGCAGAACGGCTACACACCCACACGCAAGTGGAGCCAAGTCCGAGTATTATTCCGTATGGACAACTGCCTTTCCAGTCATTGTCAACCTGGCAACCGACACTGAGAAAATTTGCAGATCGCTCTTCGAGCCACTACTCTTCCAAGTGACGCGCTGGTTGTGTCAAGGGAGTGGCACTTTCGGTCACGAGTTCGCGGCGCTGTTGGATCAGCTCATCGAAGGCCTATCCCATGAAACGAGCACAGCGATTCGAGAAATGTCGGGAAAGTGTCTATCAACTTGTTTGAGCTCGGCTGTTGAGGCTGGTGGTGGCGACGTTTCGCGAGGGTTAGTGAAGGCCGAGGCTGTGTTTCAACGACTGTTTTCATTGTGCCGCCATCCAGGGCCAGCTCAGCGTACAGGAGCGGCAACAGCGATCGGCTATTTCCTCCGCTCGCTTCGAGAAGACGATGTCGAAGTTGTGAAAGTATTTGGCCTGCGGTGCCTAAAAAATTTCCTGCTTTCGCTGAAGATGTGTGGTCGAGATGCGCGAGTCGGGACGACGGATGTTCAAATTCTGGAGGACATGATCACGAAAGCTATCCTGAAGCTGCAGCGCGCAGTTGTTCGATATCCAGCTGCATTCACGCGATCGAAACAGAAACCAACGACGAAAGCCGAAGACGAGTCGTTAGATGGAGATGACGACTTGCCCAGTTTCACCGAGTGGTTATTCCACCAGTGCGCGAGCCGAGAATCAGTGTTTCGAACAATCTGCCGACAACTCTTGCTTTCGTTTGCTCCAATCGTGAGCGGCTCAAGCTCAAAAGTCTGGCTTGAAGCATACGCAAGCAAGGGAGAAGCGACCGGTGTATCGAGTTCCATCACCAACGTCCTCGCTCCGCTTGATCAGCTCGCTGTTCTCGTTCATTCTGAAGATCGCACAAAGTGGAGCTTACAATTCAGCATCGACTGGATGGATCAACTCACCGCGTCGTTGGAATGCTATGTGTGGTGCTCCGGCATTCTCGGTGCTGAAGCAAAGAAATACCTGTACCCAGTTCCTTGTGGGAACACCAAGAGAAAAATGTCACAGTTGAACCAGTCTGAAGGGTCAGTCAATGATCCAGAAGCCCAATTAGTGGCTGTCTGGGCTGTGAAGAGCTTCCTTGTGCGTTTTGAATCATTTTCAGAGATCATCGACGAGGATCACGAACAGCTGGATCTCAGCCTGCGCCTAGCACTTCGAAGGTCTCTTCTGACGGTAGCGGGCGCCATTTGCGAGGTTGTGAGCGTGGCTATGACATCTGCAACAGATATAACTGCTGCTGAGCTACTGAAGATTGGCGAGGAGTCCTCGCAGCGACTAATTTGCAGGATGATTGTCAAATCGATCGAGTTGAGCGCTTCTGGGGGTCAGCAAACACGGGAACAGTCGCCAAAGATCAAGAAAGCGTTTCGTTTACTGGTCGAACGAAATGATGAGTTTGCTCGGCATCTCATCGACGCGTCAAGCAAGTGTATATCAAGTCTGTCGACCGAGGTTTCATCAACTTTCGATTCCACCAGACTTCTTTGCAATCTCTCAACTGTGAACGAGGTTCGTTGATCACTTCACTTACACCCTGTGACCACTATGGAGACTAATGCAGCTATTGTGGTAGCTTCTGGAGTGTGGTGTGCCAAACTCCCATGCGGTTGACGATGCTGAGCAGCTCGTGCAAGTGGCGATGGACTCGCTGGCCAAACCCCTAATACGGCCAACGGACCGATCTTTGGCAACGATGGCGATGAAGGTGAGTTATCCTTAATTCTCCCATGTTCGCCGACACTCGGCCTAATGGATTTGTCCATGTTCGATGTTTAGATTGCTTTCTGTCTCGGCTGGGATATAGGGAAAATCTTCACTGACAAAGGCCTCGCACCGCGACTAACTGTGATCAATCGCGATATTCTTCGATTCTTCCCAAGCCCATTGCTCTGGGAACGCGTGGCGAGGATCGTGGTGACGTTCGGGTTAGACGACTACGCTGTGCGCATCGAGACGCTTGTCGAGCTGCTCAGTATTGTCGTCACGATGAAGGAGCTTCCTCCACAATCGAGCGCAATCGATGCTTTCAGCCAAACGTATGCACCATACCTCCACAAGTTGCTGAGGGACACGATGGGTGAATCGTCACCCAGCGACGAACAGAAGAGTCGGCTGTTGCTTGAAGTGATCCTCAAGTCAATTCCAGTGTTTCGAGCGTGCTCCAAGAGAGTTTCCGTGTCGCTGAGTGATGAGCTGTTTCCTGCGATCCGAAAAATTGCGGTTTTGCTCCTTGCACGCCGGGATGTTTCCCATTTCGTAAAGGGAGACTGTCTCTCGGTTCTCGCAGAAATCGGTCCACCGAAGCTGGAGTCGGAGAACAAGCTTCTTCAAGATGCACTTTCAGCTTTCGTCATTGACGAGTTCCCGATATCCTCGGCAGATGTGAAGCGTGGTTCACGAGACTTCGACGTATTTCGCTTACTGCTGGGTAAACTACTGTCTGTCGTGGAAGCTTATCGCCGGGCCGATTACCTACGAACAATTCACTTTGCACTCAAAGAGGGTGAAGGTCATCTGTTCTGGGATGATATCCGGCTCAGTCTGGGCAGGTTTGCGACGGCGGTGACGGACCAAAACGAAGCACTTGATCCATCCGCTGCAAGACTTGATTTTATGGTTGATGTCACGGACATGCTGCTCGACTCAGGTGGCGATCATAGCGTTCGAACCGCCATCCTGGACGAGCTCTTCATTCCGATCCTCGAGAGGCAAGCCTCCAGCAGCCTCGACAGCTATTACGTGGCACAGATCAACAAGTCACCAAACTCAGCGTGTGTGATCAGCAAGCTGGCAACGATTGTCGCCAACTCTGGGGAGATCGCAAGTCCCGGTGCATTCCTCACAGCAGCTGTAGCGTTTTCGCTTGTGGAAGTGCTGTACCGCCTCGTCGACCCGGACAAAATCCGTGGCGAGATCAACAACGCCTTCTTGGGACACTCGAATGGTAAGGGGCGCGAGTTCACTATGCTTGTGTGCAAGTGTGCAAGCAAGTTCGTGACCAAGTCGTACGAATCGATCAGCGACATCTTGCGGTTTACATGCTGGAAAGCTTACAACTGCCTTCTCACGGCTGTGTCGCGCACTCAAAAGCAAGAGAAGTTCTTCGACCAGATACTGTTTCAAGAGTCGCTCTGGATCAACATCGTCGACGTCGCTAGGGAATACGAGCTTCAAACCGAAACAAAGCCTTATGACCGAGTTCCTCTCTCGCGATTTTCGGCGCGTACATTACGTCAGCAGCAGCAACAAGAAGAAAGTGCTTCCACGTCGACGGGCGGGAGGCGAAACGGCCACCGAAATGGCCGAGATTCGTCCGCTTCGCTTCGTTTCTTCACTGGAAGTAGTCTGAGTCAAGCGAGTTTGTCAATCGACCAGTCGCAACAGTCGTTGGGAAGTGCAGATCTGGCTGCTTATGGAGCTATCTACGACGGTGCCGAGATTGAGCTCGACCCAATCAACGACCATCCCTGCATGATCCCGTTGCTCCGCGTGCTGAAGCAGATGAAGGTGGATTTTGGGGAAGGGTGGAGTGAGCAGGCGATGCCGATGTGGATGAAGAAGATCTACGACGTCGCGGCTAACCCCACTACTGAGCTCAACATTCGACTGTTCATAGTCAAGGTCGTTCTTGACGTGCCGGACGTTTTCGAACGATTCAGCTCAACCTGGGCAGAACCCATGATGGATTCTTTACTTGAAGCTACAGGTTCCTCGTCATCTGGCAAGCCGGCCGAGTTTCACTACTTGCTTCGTGACTTCTGCGCTCTTCTCGTGGACGAGTGGAAAGAAACGGACACAGCGCGAACACGCACCACTGCTAGCCGTTTCGTGAATCAGCTGATCGAGTTGGCACCAAACGAAGATCACAACTTGATCATGCAGGACAATCTGTTGCTTATCACCCAGCTCACCTCGCAATGGAAAGAACACATCCGTGTGGACACGTCTGTGGTGTCAAAACTTCTCCTCTCGCAAGACGAAAACCTCCGTCGGGATGCTGCTAATCGGTATACTGCTCTCCAAGTCGTCAGTGCGATGTTGTCTGCGGGCCTCTACGACCAGCTGTCTTCCGACTTCAGCTACTCATCGGGGGATGGCGAAACGTTAGAGGACGGCATCGTAAAGGCGATGGAGCACAAACGACCATCAATCTATAACGTTGCTGCAGAAGTCAGTGGGTTGTTGCTGGCGGCGCGCAAGAAGGCGTTGGGTGGAGTGGGTGGTTCCCAGGAGTTCCGGTCCAAGCTATTAGACCGGATCATCAAGTACTACAGCGAAGAAGACTTTGGTCGCTTTCTTGCTCTGGTTCGAAGTGTCTCGCTGCATGACACGAGTGTGCTGGATCCCACGATGCTACATCGGCTGTCATTTGTACTTCCCAAGGTCCTTTCAATCGACGCGTGGTCGTTGAGCGCTGTTGAGTGTCTGGAGAATGCGGCTCAGTGTACTACCACGGGTACTGACAAGAAGGTGCTGTTCACGCATTGCCAGACTGTCTTACCCAGGTTTCTGTCGCATCGAAATGGAGCAGTCCAACTTCGCGCTGTCCAGCTTGTTCAGTCACTCCTCAGTGGCTTGGATGACGATGCGATCAACCGCTTGGTAATGACAGAGCAACGTGGAGGGTATGACCTCTTTAGCCATTCGCACAGCCAACAAGACCCCTCAGCTCGTCGCGTCTACATCGACCTCGCTACAAAACTCTTCGAACGGAATCTGGAACCTTCGAGCTCGGAGCGAATTCGTGAGCAGCTTCTGCGCGGACTTGCGGACAGAGATGACGGAATCCGTCGCCATGTGAGAGAGTTTTGGCACTCTTCGATGTTGGCGAATGCTTCTTGCAGTGAACGTCTGGCTGCACTTTTCCAGGATATCTTCGCGCCTGGGGTTGCGGACCTGTGGGTGCTCTATTCCACGAATACGCTGCTGGATATGAGTACGAAATACGAAGGCTACGAAGATATGCTCTTTAAGAGCCCACTAAGCCAGAGTGAATTCCACGAGGCGCCAATCGACTCTGCCTGGGAATCGAAAGACCAGACGATGACGCCGCTGTTCTCCGTAGAGGCTGACAAGTTCTCTGCATCCGCAATACTCGCTAAAAGTGCCGCGAAAAGCTCGCTGTCATCTCAAAGTTTCTCGATTGGATCGTCTGCATCACAGATGGATGCAACACTACCATCTCAGTCACAACTGATTTCAGCCAGTCTTGGTGAGTATCTACCTTCTTCGATTTATCTCCGAGCTTCTGCGTGATTCCTAATGGTACTGTGCTCCTACTATCATAGCCTCCCAGGACTGGAGTGGCTCTGCTTCCCTCTCGCAAGGCCCCTTTGGATCCTCACAGAACGAGCTCATTTCACGGAAACGCCGGCTGCGTAGATTCATAAACCGCTCAGCCCCGACTAGCGCGACGACTGAAGGTGGATCGAACCCCAAGAGTGGCAAGTTCGACCGCAAATCTGACAAGGGCTTTTTCCAGGAGCGATATGCTCTGCTGAAGAAGAACGAAGAAGCCATGTTGAATCGTCAGCGAAAGGCGCGCGCGCAACAGGTCGTGATGCGCCGAAAATATAGGGTGGGGGACTATCCTGACATCCAGATCAAGCTTCGCGATATCATCGACCCCGTTATGGCTCTTTGTGAAATGCACGCGTCTACTTCAGCGATCGTACTGGCAACCTTGATGCCAGCGATTCTTACTTCGAAGACTATCCTTCAAGATACGGCCTCACTCCAGCAGCTCGGGAAGTCCATGGATCGCGCTCTCGTGGAGGCCAAACACTCGCTGGAGTTTGTGGGAGCCGTCCATTCGGCTTACTTCGCTAGCTTCATGAAGGATGCAAGCCTCGTCAACTCAGTCGAAGTTTCGTATCGCACCATTGGCTTGAGCAGCCTCGCCAGCAGCAGCAATCTGTCCGGGGAGTTGATCCTTGAAGAATATTTAAATCTGGAAGTACCTCGATCACGCGACGAGACGGCTGAATGCTGGGACCAGCTCTACAAAATCCTTTCGACAAACCAGAAAAGCAACTTGCTCGTTGCTCTTGCCTCCCGATGCTGCAGTGTGGAAGAATCAAAGTTGGCGCTTCAGACTCAGCTGGCGGGAGATTTGCCTGGGGCTATCGCCTCCTACCGCAAAGCAGAATCAGTGCTGGAAGCAGACCTCGATATGGAGCCTGAAGACGCACGTCTCGGTGCTCGATACGAACTGCATCGATGTATGTGGGAGCGCTACGGGTGTCTCGCCAGACTGAACAACTGGGACAAGCTGTACCGCGAGTTTAGAGACACAGACAACCTGTTTGAGTCCGTCTGGCAAGAGTCGTCGCCCTACCTAGAGCAGGGAATTGGCCACTGCTTGCGCACTTTGCTGGGTCCTTTGGGCACCGATCCGGTTGAAGACGAGGGGTCTGAGCTCCAGGCATTTTTGATGCATACCCAGCAGGACAGCCAGCGATGGGACCTAATGATGTATCGGTATGGCGTCGAAGTTTGCCTTGCCTCCATCGCTCTAGGAGAAATCGGGCAAGCTCGCGTTCAGATCGAACAGGTCTTCACAGTAATGGTGAGGCGATGGGCAGCGACCAGTAAGATCGCGAGGCTAAGTCGGCTCGAGATTCTCCAGAACTTGTCATCCGCGGTAGAGATTGAAGACGCACTCAGACTCGTGAGTAGCCTCCAACTTTCCAAAACCAAGAGCCCTGCAAAACCGGAGCTAGAGACATTCACGCACAGATGGTCTCGCGTGCTTCCGTCACTTGGAGAGGGCTCAACGGCTGCATGGTCGCAGTTCTACATGGTGCAACAAGTCTTAAGTGGATTCATCAAACGCACTGGCACTCAAGAAGGACTTTTGTCACCAGAAAACATCACCGGGATCAATCAGGATCTAGCACAGCTGATGCTTCGGTATGCGGGTGCTGGTGTCCAGAATGACATCTTGGCGCTCGCATCAAAGTACCTGAAGGACTATCGCGAGCTATGCAATGCTGAGAGCCTCCCCAAGGTCAGTGTTTTGATGGTAGATGTCTTCGTGTCGCACGTGTTGAAGCTGGCCGAGCGTCAGACTCAAAAGACTGCGGTCAACGGAGAGCGATTGGCATCAGACGCAGTGAGCACAATCACACGGTACTACCAGTCATCGACGAAGATGTTTGATAACGAAGACATTCTCAGCCTCATGGAGAAACTGTCACTCGCGGACCGCGTAGCGATGAACTCGCTGGAGGCCAAGACGTTTGGGACAGCAGCACAGTTTTACATGACTGCTGGCATCGACAAGTCTATGACGGAGGAATGTTTCCGACGAGCGTTCGACACATTTCAGCGCAGCGCTCGGACAATTCCTTCTCCATCAAAGGATGCGACGAAAAGTAAGGCAACGCTGATCCAGGCGGAGTCTTCAGCTCGCACGTCATTTGATCGTTGTCGCACAACCTTCATCGAGTTCTTGATCGACATCCTATTTAGTTCAGACGCTTCAGACTGGACGAGTCTCGTGGACCGAAAGACGCTCGTGATCGCGCTGATGGAGAACGTGCTTGGCGGGATGGCCAGCGGAAACCAGGAGTGCGCGAACTACTTTCCACAGCTTTGTGAAGTTTTACCCGCCTTTCCGGACGTTGTCGCAGACTTCGAGAAGCAAGTGCTCACTCAGGTTCCTATCTGGACTTGCCTCCGCTGGTCGTCGCAGCTTCTCGCTCTTGTGACTGGACCCATTGGATCCACGATTGTCAAGATTCTCGAGAAGGTAATGAGCTCAACTTCGGCATGGAGAGCAGCCTGGGTCAACAATCGGACTAATGCGGATACGTTGTGACTTTGTGACTCGTAGATGGCGGTTGAGTATCCTGCGGCATTGTTTTACGACTTCAAGCTCACATCTGGCGACCTTAACGCCCGTTCGGGATCGTCGAACATCGATTTGAGCCGCCTCACACTGCTGTTATCCAATCCAGTGATGGAAAAGTTCGTCGATGCTCTCCGTCTGTACGTGACCGCAGCGTGAGCTTTCAGATAGCTCGAGCCATACAACTGACATCTTATTGAATGACAGGATTCATCACCCCGAGTTGCGCCTGAAAGAAGGTCTCCGTGAATTAGCCAAGCTCGTGGAAGAAGGAAAGACAGCAGCTGCGAAAGCCAAAGTGTCGCACATCTGGCAGGATTGCTTCGCCACGGAACACGCTCGCCTGGGAGGTAAAATCGGCCAGTACAACCGCGATTGGGCGAGACGAGCAAAACGCGATGTGGAGAAGATCATGGGTCGAGACGGAGCGAATCTCACGGCAAAGAGCGTCCTTGCCGCCCGTGAATGGATTTCCAACAACTTCAACGTGATCCCAGGCAAGCACGGTATCACGAAAGACATGAAGGCTCGTTTGGGTGACTTTGCCGAGTGGCTTGACGAGTTTGATCACTCCAGCAACCGCTTGGAGCTCCCAGGGCTGTACACGACACGTACGTTTACGGACTGACCAAATGCCTCCTCACTTTAGATACGTGCTGACCATGATGACTGTTGTATTGGTAGGTTGGGGGAAGCCCGACCCGTCAAGCCACATCCATATCCTCAGCATTCACGCTACGCTTGGCGTGCTCGTGTCAAAACAGCTTCCGAAGCAGATCACGCTCCACTGTAGTGACCAGAGCAACCACACGTTTCTCGTAAAGGGCGGTGAAGATCTGCGACTCGACCAGCGCATAGAGCAGTTGTTTGATGTTATGAACCAGATCCTGTCGAGCTACCCGCGCTGCCGCGACCGCAATCTGCACACAAAAACCTACAAAGTGATCCCCATGACGACGGAGATCGGCATGATCGAATGGCTCCACGGCACCTCGACGCTGAAGGGTATCATCGAGCGGCAGCTCCAGCAGGACCCACGCTGCCAGCAGCTGCAGAGCAACAAGCGTGCCAAACTGCAGCTCTTCAACACGATCCCGGCCAAACACTACGAGACATTTCTCATGAAACAGCGTGGCAGCTCGTTCGCCGCCAAGGTCGTCGCGCCTTCGCGTCAAGAAGTGACTGCCAACTTTGAAACGGTGCAGGATCTCATCCCTGGTGACTTGTTGCGCCGTCAATTGATCGCGCTGGGTGCGGACTTTGAAGACTTCATTTCGATCCGAGACGAGTTTACCAGCTCCCTGGCCGTGTTCAATGCCTGTGCGTACATCCTCGGCATTGGCGACCGCCATCTCGACAACTTTTTGATGGAGCACACTACGGGCCGCGTGGTCGGCATTGATTTTGGCGTGAGCTTTGGCGCAGGCGCTAGTGTGCTGCCCGTTCCAGAACTGATCCCTTTCCGCTTCACGCGTCAGATGGAGAGCGTACTGCTCCCGTACGACAGCTCAAACCTGCTGATCCAGGACATGCAGGCCGTGTTCGAGGCCTTGCGCGACAAGAAGCAGGTCGTCGAGAGTGTCATGAACGTGTTTCTCCATGAGCCGCTGCTGGACTGGCAGCAGTCGACGACGACCCACCAGAGCGAGATCTTCAAGGGGGCGTCGATCAGCGACGAGGTCACGCAGGTGGACGACGACGTGGTCATGGTGGACAGCAGCACCATCAGCAGCAACACCAGCAGCAGTAGCGATGTGTCCTCGGGGCCAACGCCCAGCAAGCGTGCCAAGAGACAGACTGCCACGGCCGCATCGTCGTCCTCGTCGACGAGATCGACTCCGTCGTCGTCGTCGTCGTCGATGTCATCAGCACCCACAACCGCGTGGCTGCCCGATGTGAAGATCGCCATCGCGCGGCGCAAGCTCGACGGTCTCTCGCCGCGCGTGCTGCTCAAGGAAGAGCTCGCGCAGAACCCGCACATTGGCAAGCAGCTCAAGGTCTTCCAGGCACTCGTGGACACGGCCGTGACGACGGGTGCGCCATCGAGTGCCACTCCCATGAGTTCGCTGGCGCAAGCCCAGGAACTCGTGGCACTCGCGACAGCGCCAGATCTACTGGGACGCACGTACCACGGCTGGATGCCATGGCTCTAAAAAAGGCGCCGTGTGCGCGCGTTGCTACCGGCACTGTGTCAAGAGTAGCGCGTGTGGCTGCATCACGCGGCGATGGTTTGCAGACAGATCGCGCATTGTTGAGCAATCACACCACCGATCCATGGAGAGCCTCAAGGTGATGTTTCGTTTTTTTTGTTTTTTGTCATCGTGGCAGTTACAGCACCACGGATGATACCAAAGCCAGCGATGGTGGCTGAGCAGTACTGTACACGACAGGCATGGAAGTTTTTCGTTCTCCGCCGGGCGAGAACCGTCCTGGGCTCTTTGTTCGCGGGCCTTGGGAACCGATTCCCGCTGGCAAAGAACCAGGATTACCGGTACATCTCCTCAGGAAAACGTTCCGGCGTGGCAGCGCGAGATAAAGTGCTCCAGGCGCTCATCAAACACAGTTCGGAATCAGCGCGTGTTCCCACTTGGGTGCGCCAGTGCATGCGCTGGGTTGCGGCGCTCCTCGGCGCCGCAGGGTCATCAAGGAGTGAAGGTTGAGAAGTTGCCCTCTTCCTGTGCCCTCGAATCTTGGGCGGCGAGATCTCATTGGGCCGAGGCGCCACGCCTTCTCGCCAAACGTTGCCACAGGTTAACTGGATTGGCTGGCCGGAATGCCACGCCAGCCAATCCAGTTAACCTTCGAGTGTGGAAAGGGGCCAGAAAAATGCGACAGGCTCGCCTACCTTTATGAAAGCATATGTTGGCCAGTTTCCGAGATCGATCTGGCATAGTTCTAACAGGAATAACCCCTATAACATAATATTTGCACGGCGCAATTGAAGACAATCAAATGAGACAGAATAATTCAAAACCTATCTTAACCACCAAACTGAAATCTCGGAGTTATTGGTACCGTCGAAAAGAGCAAGATTAGAGCAACGTCGTGGTGTGTTTGCCACCCCAGAAACGTGTTTTGCGGCGGAGCAATCGCGGTTTTCCTGAAGCGCCCCACTTTTAATTTGAAAAATCAGTTTTTGAGTTTCGCACCGTGTTGGAATCGTCTTCGCGCGACGAACAAAACTGTTATGTTTTTATCACTCTTTCCTGCTTGTGGCGCGCAGAAAAGAAAAAAACCCGAAGCCAAATGAACACGAAATTTGATGGAAACATGTATTAAACACTCAGATGTACTAATCTAAGATGTCTCACTTCTCGGCAAGTGCCCTGCGCTCCAGCAGCGTCAGTGTTGTCTTCTTGCGACGTTGCTTCTTCGCCTGAGACGCCGCGCTTTCTTCTGCTGTTGGCGCACGATAAAGAATGTTAGACTTGAACTTGTCGGGGATGAATGGGAGAATTTTCTTGTGCAGATCGGCGATCTTCTCAGGGTTGGCGTCCTTCTGCTTGACAGGCTGAATGGAGTCCACGGGGACCCCGTCGGTAGATCCAGCAGCTCTTCCTCGTCGCTCGAGTCACTGGAGGCATAGTCGTACGGCGAGTCGGAGTCGCATGTGTCGTGGCCGTCTTCGGCGTCGCTCATCTTGTCCAATGTACGGGGGATCTGCGTGGTGGCTTGTGTTGGTTACGAGTTTTAAACAATTTTGTTTGCTTGCGGTTTCCTGTGAACCGTGTTCGTCGTACTTAGCCGAAGGCAACACTTTGGACGCTGTTATCTCCGTTTCAGCAAATGGTGGTTAAGATAGGTTATGTATTAATCTGTCTCAAATGGTGTCATTGAAGATCCATCGACCGCACGCTGGCAGCGTGACCCTACGGCATCTTCGCGCGGCCGGCAGGGTTGCGACGAGTGTGTTCCCCCTCGTGCTACGTACTCCGCGGGATCCGCTTGCCGTCCAGGGTTGCACTGCCTGCCTTCACGAGCACGTGTATGTATCGTCACCGCCTTCCGAGGAAATCCGGAACCATGTCTGTTTCAGCCGAGTGCCACCGTGGCATCTGGCTCAAAATGGCACTATCTGTGGTCATCCACGGATTCCGCTCCTCGTGGAGACACCGCCGCTGCACGCATGACCCCGCGTCGCCCTCTCCCGCCCATCCGCGATGCGCGCTTCCGGCTGGGCCGAGGCACGCGCCGGACTAAGCACGCCCCCGGGCCGCTCTTCTTCAAGCCAATCTGCCGGACGACCCTTCGAGCCACACGGGTCGTCCATCCGCCGCGGATCGAATCTTGGCCGGGGGGCCAGATGACGGCACTCCACCCAGCGCTGCTGGGCTCTCTTCCCAGAGAGACCACACTCTAGAATTTCCCTCGCCACCCGCAAGCGCGTCCGGAGCCACCTCCTCTCGGTAGCCGCCATGGGCAGTCTCAACGGCCCCCCGTCGTCCTCCACGTCAGAGAAGACCCCGCTCGTGCTCAGCTCCCCACGCCATGCCAAGACGTTCGACCTGGAGCATGGCAGTGCCAAGGCGGTGGCACCCCCGCTGCCGCCGCTGCACCGTGCACCAACATGGGCGTTCTGGGCGGCGACCTCGTCCTCGCACCGCTTCTACCTGCTCCTCCTCATGAGCTGCATCCCGTTCGGCGGCCACTTCGTGAAGAACGGCATGTCGGCGCTGGAGCCGCTGATGCTGCAGGACCCGGAGTTCGCGCTGACCAACACGATGTACGGCGCGCTGATCTCGGCGGTGTCGGTGCCCAACATGTTCATCCCGCTGTTTGGCGGCCGGCTGCTGGACAAGAGCGGCAATCGAAGCATCCAGTTCTTTCTGGTGTGGATCTGCATCGGCCAGGCCATCTTTGCTATCGGCATGGAGCTCAAGATGTTTTGGCTGGCGCTGTTCGGTCGCGTCTTCTTCGGCGTCGGCGAAGGAAGTGTCATCGTTGGCGGACGCATGTTCATCGCGCATTGGTTCCGCGACAAGGAGCTCACCTTCGCCATGGGTGTCGCCGTGGCCGTTACAAACTTGAGCAAGATGCTCGCCAAGGCGACTGTCGCTCCCGTTGCGCTGTATTTCGGCGGGTATGTGCAGGCGCTGTGGTACGGCGTGGTGATCTGTCTGCTCTCGGTCGTGGTGGGTTTCTTCGTGTGCAAGTACACCACGCACCTCCGCAAGATCGTCAAGAACCGCGTGGACCACGACGCGCCGTTGGATGAGGGCCTCGACTGGCTCAAGGCGTATGCCGACGGCAAGCGCCGTAAGCGTCAACTGCGTCTCAGCGACGGTTCGAGTGGCCACAGCACTCCCCACGACCAGGTCACGTGTGCGACGGCACGGGACTTCTCCAGCATGTTCTGGACGGTTGTGATCCTCGATATTGTGTTCGTCTCGGTCTTCCACCTCTTCCAGAACGTCAGCAGCAGCTTCCTGAACGAGCGCTACGGCTACTCGGTCGTCAAGTCCGGGTTCGTCAGCGCGTTATCGCACAGCTTTGTCGTGTTCGCACCGTTCATCGGGCTGTTCATCGACCAGTTTGGCGGCCGCATGTACTGGATCGTGGCCTCAGCGTTGCTTTCAATCATTGCGTACGGGCTCATGATCTTCACGGAGATCACGCCCGTGGTGTCGATGCTGCTCATTTCCATGTGCCTCTCGTTCACGCCGACGATCCTTATGGCCGCGATCCCGAGCACCGTGAGCCGCAAGTCGTTTGGCGCGGCCTTTGGCATTCTCGAGATCACAAACGCCGTCTTCTCGGCGTGTGGCAACTTGATGATTGGGTTCTTGCGTGACAAGACGGGCAGCTACGATCTTGGCATGTATGTGCTGTGGGGCATGGCCATGATCGCGTTCGCTTTGAGCATCACGCTCGTGTTCCAGGACAAGCGCCACGGCGGGCTGCTCAGCGCGCCGAGCTCGCGGCGGCGCGCGCTGTCGATGGACGACGACGAGCCCATTGAGCCCATCATCGTGCAAGAGAGCAACAGCGACTCCCAGCCCCGCGGTACGCGGAGATAAGTAGCCCATTAGCGCTAGCAGCTGAATCAATGCATCCAACAGTGCGCCCACTTCAATCTTCGCCGTCTAGTAAACCTACTTTGAGTTCAATACCCCTGTCGACTGTAATGGTCGCGCTACTGCGTGGTCGTGCAGCACACGCTCAACGGGCTCTCGCCGCGCGAAGCGGTCAAGGAACGGCAGCGCCCCAAGCCCCTGACCAAGCAGCCCCCATGCTTGTCCAAGACGCACGGCGGGGCCGACGCACACGCTGGTGGTCCACACGAGGAGCTCTGTACACAAGATCCGTGCGTGGCTCTATCGTCGAAGTGGGCTGCCGACAGAGGCGAGGCAGCGCGGAAAGTGGCTGCCTCACGCGACAAAGTATCACAGAAAGATCGCGTGCCACCGAGCAATCAATCGCCCGCGTTCGGGATCGCCTTCCGTTCTCGCCACCGTGGCAGTGAGCGTGGCGCTGATCCTCTTCCGTCCAGTGCCAGGAGCGCGCGCTCGTCCTGATAAGGCAAGGGAGCAGTGAAGCCACCGAGTGAGGAGCAGCAATAAAAAATCGCTTGGAACGCATTTCGGCGGTGGAGAACATTCCGGCGCGGCACGCGCGAACGGTTCCGGGCCAGTGCCCAGCAGCGAAAGCCAGCGACGCGAGGAGAGGGGACATGGAACGTTCTGTCTGGCGCCGTCGGCGGAGGACAGCGCTGGCTCCAGCGCACACTTTGGAGAGTTTGACGAGATGCTTCTGCATGTGCTGCTTGTGGTCGGCGGTGCCGGGTCATTAAGGAATGAAGGTCGTTACCCCCCTGTCTCTGAATCGTTGGGGCTGTGATCTCATTGGGTGGAGGCGGCACGCCTTCGCGCCTAAACTCGTCAAGGATTAACCGGATTGGCTGGGGGCGCCCCGTCGGGAAGCGGGGACAGTGGGAGAGGGCAAAAAATGTGCGACAGTCGTAGAAACCTCCACAAAGGCATCAGGGTTCAAGTCCACGACCGTGAAAGGGGTTGTCACTTCATTCCTAATGCCTCTATGAACGCATACATGCGATATGTAATCTAGTATGGCCATACTGGTTATTGCAGAAAACGCGGTTTTGACCACGTCATCACGCCCACGAATGTTGCTTGAAGCTGCACCCCCAAAACCGAACACGTCGGCGGCGATAGTTCTGGGGATCTCCGCGCTTTTTTGTTGGCGCCAGCCTTGCAACCGGCGGAAAACGGGTAGAAGCGAGCAGGCTTATTCCATCCGTCGATACCACCGCGCCATTTCCGTGCTCCAGCTAATACTCGTGGCCATGCGCGCGACGTTAGTTCCGGAGACTTTCTTTAGCGTCTACTGTATCGCCCCCACCGCTCAAAAATAGAAAACCCGACGAGGGTTGTGTGTTGCTTGGCCAAAGCGTGCCACGGTGGCGCAAGCACCTTGGCGCAACCTTCGCGCAACACCATCATGTCCCTTGACGTCTTTTTGTCACCTAGTGGTGACACAATCGGCCCGGCAGAGACGACGACGAGCCGTGCGTGGTTCCATCCGTACACCTCGCATTCCCCCACTTGGTCCTCCACCGGACGCTCGTACGTACGAACGCCGCCATCACCTCTCCCACCCATCGCCAGTGCTCGTTTCCGGCTGGCCCAAGGCACGCGCCGCACCCGCCACAACCGAGGATCCCCCAGTTTGGCGCCGACAACGCGACGAACCGAGAGTGAGCACCGCGTCCCCTCCCCTCCTCCGCTCCTCCGCTCCGCTCCTCCTCCGCTGCCGCCCCTTCCGCTCCGCTCCGGTCGCTGCGATCTTTGGACACCGCGTGACTCTTGGACGCTTGCGTGGCCTCCTCCCTCTCTCCCCATCCGTCGAAATCCTCCCCCACGGCCTCCGCTCCTCTGTTCCTGCTCCCCAGCAGACCGCTCGTTTTGTTTTGTCGGTCGGTTGCAGTTGGATCGCCCCCGAGTCATTCCCGAAAAGAACCGACGTGTGGACCAGTCACAGACGAGCAGACACGCGCCCTCCCCCCCTCCTTTGCGCCCACGACCGCTACTCTGTTCTGGCCCCGGATCCACTCCAGGCCAGCGGAGCGATTCTCCCCTCCCCCATACAAAACGAATCTCCGCCGTCTCGTCACGCGGCTGCCTGCGACAGCGCTCGTTGGCCGATCTCTTCTCTCCCCCGCCCGCGCGTCTAACCGTTGATCTCCTCGACGCGCGCCAACGGCCGAGTTGATCCGTCCGCTCCGCTCCGCCGATCTCCGCTCCGCTTGATCTCCACTCAATGGCCATCATGGGCAGTCTCAACGGCCCCTCCTCCTCCTCCGCCAACTCCACTTCCGAGAAGACCCCGCTCGTGCTCAGCTCCCCGCGCCACACCAAGACGCTCGGTGCCACCACGTTCGACCTGGAGCGTGGCACTGGCCATGGCAGTGCCAAGGCGCCGCTGCCGCCGCTGCGCCGCGCGCCAACGTGGGCGTTCTGGGCGGCGACCTCGTCCTCGCACCGCTTCTACCTGCTCCTCCTCATGAGCTGCATCCCGTTCGGCGGCCACTTCGTGAAGAACGGCATGTCGGCGCTGGAGCCGCTGATGCTGCAGGACCCGGAGTTCGCGCTGACCAACACGATGTACGGCGCGCTGATCTCGGCGGTGTCGGTGCCCAACATGTTCATCCCGCTGTTTGGCGGCCGGCTGCTGGACAAGAGCGGCCACCGCAGCATCCAGTTCTTTCTGGTGTGGATCTGCATCGGCCAGGCCATCTTTGCCATCGGCATGGAGCTCCAGCTCTTCTGGCTCGCGCTGTTCGGTCGCGTGTTCTTCGGCGTCGGCGAAGGCAGCGTCGTGGTCGGCGCGCGCGTGTTCATCGCGCACTGGTTCCGCAACAAGGAGCTCACGTTTGCCATGGGCGTGGCCGTGGCCGTCACGAACCTCTCCAAGATGCTCGCCAAGGCGACTGTCGCTCCCGTGGCGCTGTACTTTGGCGGGTATGTGCAGGCGCTGTGGTACGGCGTGGTGATCTGTCTGCTCTCGGTCGTGGTCGGCGTCGTCGTGTGCAAGTTCACGACGCGGCTGCGGCGGCTGATCAAGGACCGCGTCCAGAACGACGCGCCGCTGGACGACGGGCTCGGCTGGCTCAAGGAGTACGCGGACGGCAAGCGCCGCAAGCGGCAGCTGCGCCTGCGCCACGGCGGCGCGCCCCACGAGCCGGTCTCGTGCGAGTCGGTGCAGGAGTTCTCGTCCATGTTCTGGACCGTCGCGATCCTCCACGTCGTCTTCGTCACGGTCTTCCACCTCTTCCAGAACGTCAGCAGCAGCTACCTCAACGAACGCTACGGCTTCTCGGTCGTCAAGTCGGGGCTCGTGAGCGCCGTGTCCCACACGTTCGTCGTCTTCGCGCCGTTCATCGGGCTGTTCATTGACCAGTTTGGCGGCCGCATGTACTGGATCGTGGCCTCGGCGCTGCTCTCGATCCTCGCGTACGGGCTCATGATCTTCACGGAGATCACGCCCGTGGTGTCGATGCTGCTCATCTCGATCTGCCTCTCGTTCACGCCGACGATCCTCATGGCCGCGATCCCAAGCACTGTGAGCCGCAAGTCGTTTGGCGCGGCCTTTGGCATCGTCGAGATCACAGACGCTGTCGGCGCGTCCTTCGGGAACCTGCTCATCGGCTACCTGCGCGACAAGACGGGCAGCTACGACCTCGACATGTATGTGCTGTGGGGCATGGCCATCCTCACGTTCATTTTGAGCGTCACGCTAGTGTTCCAGGACAAGCACCACGGCGGGCTGCTGAGTGCACCGAGCTCGCGGCGGCGCGCGCTGTCGATGGGCGATGATGAGCCCATCGAGCCCATCATCGTGCGCGAAACGAGCAGCGACGACAGCACGGGCGACAGCCCGCCGCACGACCCGCGTAGACTCGCGCAGCCACCGGCTCAGCCGGCCACGTACCAGGCCGTCGGCGGCTCGGCCGTGTAAGGCGAGCTGCCACCACCGGCAGATAGTCTAGACTGTATGGGGGTCGCTCTGTACCCCGCCGTGGCCGTCGAAGCGACGCGCACACATGTAGAATACGACAATCCAAAACTCACGACAAAATGCAACTACGTATGACAACACTACACGAGCCTCGCATTTTACAGTTCCATCCTCAGTTCGTGGAGGGAAGCGCCGTGCTCATGGCCAGCAGCAGTTTCTGGCGCAGCACACTCGCACTCGAGTACGCCGGCAAGTGAAGTCGGCTGTGCTGTGCATCCACGACGTGGACGACCGGGAAGCACGCGTCCGGGTGGTCTTGCGCGTCCGCGAGCGCGTCGGTGAGCTCGAGCTGGAAGAGCCCCTCTTCGGCGGAAGACGCCGCGACCTGCTGGCGTTTCCACGTCTCGATCGGGTCATCACCGTTAATCATACTGGACACCAAGCGTGACGAAGAGGAAGTGGGTTTGCCGTTGAGGAACCGCACGAGCGCCTGACGCTCAAGGCTCGAGAACCCGTGGGCTGTGGCCCAGAACGCCACGTGGTGAGGTGCGTCGCGGTCGTACACGGCGTGGCGCTGGAGTCGATCGAGCTGGAAGAGGTCATTGTCCGACAGGCGGCTGCGCAGCGACGCGGGGCTCAACAGCTGTAGACATTCGTGAGGCACGATCGCACAGAGCCCCTCGCGAATCGCGCGCAGCGCCTGCACACGCGCGCGGCGCAGTCGGGCGGCCTCGGAGAGGACTAGCGTCGTACTGTCGCCTTCCTCGCCGTCCTCGTCCTCCTCCACGAGCCCTTGCCAGAACGAGCGGGATACGAACTGCAGGGGCACGATAGCTCCCGCACGCCAAACCATCCCGAGCAGTTGGCCCAGCTGGAAGAACCACGCGCGCGCTTCGTCCGTGTGGAGACCTGCACGCGTCGCTCTCTCGGGCAGCAGCAAGTGGGCGTTCACGTCCAGTTCCAGCGCGGTGCCGCCATTCTCATCCTCGCGTGCCCCAACAGGAACGAAGAGCGGGAACCGCGGCGACTGGATCTCTATGAAGAGCTCGTCCCAGAACTTGAGGTACTGGGACGCGTGCTCAGCGAGCACGACTGGCTCGGCAGCCGCGGTGGCGTCGCCGTTGCCGGGCGATGTTGATGTCGACGGCTCAAGGAACGCGAGCTGGAAGGTACGGGAGATCGAGACCGAGTCGGCGTGGGCGAGCACCGTGTACTGGCGGCGGCAGGCGGCTGGATCTACTGCCCCGAGCTGCGCCGTCAGCTGCGCAAACACGGTGCCGGCGCGGCGCTCGCTCGCTGGCATCATCCACAATAGTGTCGGCTCAGACACTGGCTGGCTTGGGGCGGACTGCCAGAACGGTACCGCAGGCCCGTCCAGCGGCAGCCGGACCTTGAGTCGAAGCATGTCCTTGGGCTCGCTGGGCTGGCTGTCGTCGCCGCTGCCGAGCTCAGCGCCTCCAGTTCCCACGAGTGTCGGCGTCACGGTGCGGCGCAACGCCTCGGCGATCAGCAGCTCGCGCTGCGAGTCAAACAGGTACGTGCGCAGAAAACGGAGCCGCTCGAGTCGTGGGCGTGACGTGGAGGAGGCGCTGTCAACGTTGACACTAGCGGTGAGTCGAGATGCAGCTGCTTGTGCGACGCGTCGCGCTCTCTCCGTGTCAATTCCACTATCGGCGTCGCTCGCCGCATGTAACGCAGCGCACACGCTCTGCTCCCAGCTCGGCGTTGCATCGGGCGAGAGGAAGAGCCGCACGACGCGCCACGCGTGCTGGTTAACGTACATGAGCCATGCGAGTCGCATCAGCAGCGCGCGCTGGCGCCCTAAATCCGATGCGTGAGCCGGGAACGAGCGCCGCAGCGTGTCAACCACGTCGTGGAGTACCATTGCGCTCGCAAGGTCACCAAATGAGAGTTGGTACGCACTGCGCAACCCTCGGTGAGGCGCGATTGCGTCCATGAGCGACACGAGCGCT
Source organism: Pythium rhizo-oryzae (assembly GCA_027475725.1). Lineage (NCBI taxonomy): Eukaryota > Oomycota > Peronosporomycetes > Pythiales > Pythiaceae > Pythium > Pythium rhizo-oryzae. Next base: position 71,727 of record JAMFLL010000057.1, read on the forward strand.
TCGTCGAGCTGGGGCACACGCGCAAGGTCCGCTTGGGTGTGGAGAAACGACGAGTCGGTCTCGGCCTCGCTGCAACTGCCCTCCGGGCTTTGACGTTCGCCGTCTTGGAGATGGCGATAGTCACCGTCCGTGTTGAGCGCCAGTTCTTCCGGGAGCCCGACACGACGAGTGTGGCGCCGCACGCGGTGCACAGGGTACTCGTCGGGCGCACTCACCATTGCACGACAGGCACTGAGGCTCCAGCTACCCAGCGTCGCAGACGCGCCGACGCTACCACAGCTGTTTCCTCCGAGCTCAAGCGCATCGTCGATCTCGTACCACAGCTCGTGGTTGTGCGAGCCGATCACGACGCAGTGGCCGCGGCTCGTGAAGACCGCGTCACCCGGCGCGAGACCAAACATCTCGGCTACGGCGTCGCGCCGCGTGTCGATCTCGACGATCTCACCCAGCGCGACCTGACGCCAGCACACCTCGCCGCGCCACCACCGACGCCACATGCCGTAGGCCTCCTCGCCGTACACGGAGGGGAGTGGTGCAGCGCTGTGGCCTTTGTCGTGGGCGAGTGACAGCACGCGACGCGCGGACGCAACCAGCGCGAGTACCGACGCGTGCTGCGACGGCGCGCGCGGCGGCAGCCCTGCGAGCCCCTGGCGCGTCGCCGTGGACGTCGACGCCGGTGGCACCAACAGCGTGAGCTGGTCGTCCTTGTTGTACAGCGAAAAGGCCGGGTACCACTTACACGCGACGCCAGCGCTTGTAGTGGCGGTAGCACCATCGCTGCCACTGTTGCCAGCGGCAGCCGCCACGTGCAAGTTGGTGGCGGCAATGCCCAGGCTCTCGCCATTGCGGCTGAACGCGAGCGTGCGCGCGCCGCAGTCGAGCGTGACCTGGAGCAGGTCGCCCTGTTTAAAGATCTCGCCGTACGCGTGGAGCTTACTCTTGTTGTGCCAGACGGCCTTGTTCGCGAGGAAGCCGTAGCCAAACGCGTCGCTGCCGACGTAGTTCTCGAGACTCGCGTCGGCGGTGCACACGCCGATGAAGATGTTCTTGGACACGCACGCGTCCACGCGCACGTGCCAGCGGTGGATGCCTTCATCGAAACCTACGGTCGCGCGCACTGTGTGCCACTTTTTGTTGACCAGGTTGCGCACGGTGCGGCGCCGGTTCGAGAGCACGAGGTGCTTGCCGGCGGCCTCGGGGTCGAGTTCGAAGATGGGCTCGCGAGGCGTTCGCACGAGGGTGTCCCGTGTGACAACTGGCGTCGGCACCACGGTGGCATCATCGGCAGCAGCGGTGGCGGCCAATGGGCTGGGCGACTTGGTAAGGCGGATCGTGTAGTCAGTATCAGGTGCCAGGTGGCGCAGCACGAGCGAGCCATTGCTCGGCAGGAAGTGGGGCACACCAGTGGCCGCTTTCGAGGGCGATCCGCCGGTAACGAGAGACCCGTTGGCAATCGGCGCACAGCCGTCCGAGCTGGCAAAGACGCTGAGCGAAAGCACCGAGGTGTCGATCGACGGCACCTCGCTGGATGCGGAGGCGTCGCCGCCCTCGCCCTCGCCCCCGGTAGTTGCTGTGGGCGGATCGATGCACGCCCACGAAATCGTCACGTGCGTTGGTGCGACCTGCTCTATCCGCAGCAATAACTGACTGCTGTCGGTCCCAACGTCACATGCGTCAGACACCGTCGCTGGACTTGTGGCTCGAGTCGAGAGCGTCGCGTCGCCGTGGAGCAGTAGCATGTCCCACAGCGTCGCGATCGGTGCTGCGAATGCGATCCGCCGCGACGGGTCCTTCCGCAGCAGCACCGCGAGCGCGTCGATGAGCAAGTGCGCAGGTAGAGGGACATCAGCGTGAGGCTGAGGCTCGATACCGGGTAGCAGGGGCGTCCGTGTCGCGATGTCCATCCGCAGGACCTCGCGGAGCAGCACGAACGCGGCGTTCCGCCACGTAGAAGTCGCTCTCGCTGCGAGCCTCGTAACGTCACGGACAAACGCTGGGTCCAGAAGTGTCCGGATCGCGTCTCGGCGCGTGGCCACACTGCTCAGCGCCGACGTGAGCCACAGCGTCCAGCGCGCATTCATCGCACGTCGGAGTACCGCTTTAACCGAGCTCGTTCGAGATTGCACACGCACGGCTTCGCGTAGCGCGTCTGCTACGTGTCTTTGGATCTCCACCGCGACCGAGTTGTGGAGTGGCAAACTGGAGAGCGGCTCATCGAGCAGCTCAAACCGTAGAAGACGCTCAAAGCTCCGCTGGATCCGCCTTTCGTCCGCCAGTAAACTGCTGCGTGACCAGCTTGTAGGCAGCTCCCTCACGTCTAATTGGAGCTGCCGGCGCAGAAACACAAAGGCCTCGGCCTTGCTGCCACTTGCCCACTGCGCCACAATCGGGTACGTTTGTGCCACGTCGCTCTGGTCGTCGAACAGCAGCGCCTCCGCGAGCACGCGCACGTACGCAAGACTCAAGACTGAGTGCACCAACAGACACGCTGGTAGCAGATCCTCGTCCCCATCACGCTGCCCGCGACGCGAGAGCTGGCGCCGTGGTGTGTCGTCCTTGGCATTGGGACCACCATCGGCGGTAGTGCGGAGATCAAGCCGCGTGAACTGTTGCTGAAGCGAGCCGCTCGAGATGCTCCGGTAGTACTGCTGCGCGGCTGTGGAAACGGCCCACGCACCGGTGCTGCGCATACCCGTCACACCGTTCCCATCCTCGCTGTCGTCGTTGTCGCCGTCTTCACCGTCGTCGTCCTCAGTGACCAACACGCTGAGCTCGAACAGTTCTCGCGGGTCGACAGCTTGTGCACGTGATAGTTCCCGCGTCGCTTGCCCCGCCTGGTACGCCACCGGCGGCTTCTGGGGCGCCGAATTGAGCGACACGCCGCTGCGCACAAACTGCTCTGAGCGCGGTCGTCCATCGCGTGACGGGCTCAGCGCGAGCTGCCACGTGCGTCGCCCGGGCGCTGACGCGGGACTACCGATCCCGCCGACGCCCACGGACGAGTCGTCGCGCGCGCGACGCACTTCGCCAGCAGCACTCGGTACCGCGCCATCTTGAGCGTCTTTCATGTCGTCCGCGAGCCCTTCGTGACTCCGGATCACCGACGTTGCGGCCTCGCGCTCCATTTGCTCGAGGATCCACGAGACCGCACCAGAGTCGTTAAGCGTGAACGCCGTCTCGCGCGCGCAGCGTAGCGCCCACGACTGTGGGAAGCCAAGCGCGATGAGACCGTCCACGAGCTCCGCCTCTTGGCCCGCGTCCGGACTAGCGCACTCGAAGCCGTCGGCGGCATCTTCTCGCCTCGACCCGCGTGACAGCACCATTCTTCCCAAGCTCGACTGGATGCTACTCACAAGCGAGCTGGCCACGAGCTGCTCTTTGTCCTCGCTGCCTTCTTTGTCGTCGCCATGGAGCGAGCCCGGTAGCTGCGCTGTCGGGTGGTAGATCTGGAGCGGCGGCTGCGACGGCGGGGTGGTTGGCGTTGCCAGCGGACTATACGGATCGGCATCATCTCGCTCGTCGGCATTCTCAGAGTCCGAGTCGAAGTCGCTGACACGGGCCGCGGGTTCCTCCTCGTCTGAGTCTTGCGCGATTAACGTACCTTCGTCCATCGCGAGCGCCACGGGGCGAAGTCGCTGTGCGTCCAGTGGTGAGCCGAGCGACGGCAAGCGAAAGCCTGTAGGATTATCGGCCACAGAGCCATCGACGGGGGTCACGCTCCTCGCGCCAAAATCGAACAGTACGCGTTGGTCGGCGTTGAGCGAGATGGCCGGAAACAGCAGCGAGGACGGCGAGAGCGGCAAGTTCGAGAACGCCACGCCCAGGAACGCACCGTTGAGGAAGAAGCTGAGCTCCAGGCGGTCCGTGTCGAGCAGCACGCCCACGACGTCGCCCGTACGCCAGCTCTCGCCGTAGTCGCTCGAGCTCACGTTCCACTTTTTGCGGCGGAAGCCGTCAAACGCCCAGCTGTTGGCGTGGTCGCCCACGCCCTGGCCCTGCGCGGCGTCCGACACGAACTCCGTGTCCACGTACCCAATCTGGAGCAGTCCATCCGTGAGCACGCGCACGCTGTAGTACCAGAGCCCCGAGTTCGCGGTGATAGTCACGCGCGCGAGGCGCACCGTCGGAAAGTGCTGCACCGCACGCACGGCGAGCCCGCGGATCTCAACGTCGCCGCTGAGTGGCTCGAGCGGCGAGCGCACGACGCGCGGGTCCCGCCAGTAGTGCTGGCGGTAAATACTATCGGTAGCGGCCGCGTCACCTTCGTCCTGCAACGGCTGGCTCCCAAACCTGGCGTGGAGCTCCGCGGCGAGCATCTCAAGGTCTTCTTCTAGCAGCAGCCGAGACTGTCCACATCCAGATCCGGTCGGCCGCGTGCGCACCAGCGAATCCAAAAGCCACTGGACACTGCGCAGCGCGCTCGCGGCGTTGACATCCGGGCCGAGACGCGCACGCACGACGTGGCGCGTGCGTTCGACCGCTGAGCGCAGTAGCGCTTCCACAGCCTCCGGGTCCGACAACAGCTGCCGCTTCCACTCAGCAACCGAATTCTTCGTCGCCGTCGCGTGTGATGGAACACGTACAAGACTGAGAAGTGATCGCAGCACGAGACTCTGCAGGCGAGCGCTGGCCAGCACAGTGCTGTCGCCAGCGACGATGCGCGCGCTACCGCGTGCATGAAGGTTCCACGTGTCCGCGTGGAAGTCACAGGCAAAACGCCAAGCGGCCGGTGCGTAGGCATCCGCCACGAACATCAGTGGGGAGCGGCACGCGCTTCTCCACGGCGCCTCCAGCGACAGAGCCGTGTCGTTGTGGTAGCGTTCCCTGCGCGCGAGTGCAACGGCCTGTGCATTCACGAAATCCTCACTGTATCCCGCAGCTACTGTCACGACAGCAAGAATGTTGGGTGAGGCGGTGCCATTGCCCAACCGTGTTGCCGCGGCGTGAAGCAGTTCCACACAGTGCGGCTGCCACGCAGGAGCACCGCTCAGCACTTGCACCAGGTCGACCACTGACGCAGCCAACACGTGGCGGTACCTTGAGAGCCGTGCAGCGTCGTGGAGCTCGCCACTCATCGTCAGTGCCGTGTTCATGATGCCAGCCTGGCGGAGCAGCGCCGCGATGGTCGCTTGTGAGGCGGACACCGGTGCCGACTGGACGCCGGCGCGTGTGCTCAAAGCGTACAACATGGACACTTCGTGGCAGAGGTCGAACCCCATCGCATCAGCGGCGCTGCGTTGCGTAAGCTCCATCAGCGCCTCTAGCACCGAGCGCGGTGACGGCGGCGGCGGCACGGCAGGTAAAATCTGCTTCAAAATCTCGGCCGTACTCAGCGCAATCTGAAAGGATGCCTCGCTAGCGGTCGTGCGAAGGAGCTTGAACAGCGTGTCTTGTAAGTGAGACCAAGCGGTGGGGCTTCCTGGGTCTGTTTCTGTCGGTTCAAGCGGCCAGAGCGTTAAGGTCTCATTCAACAGGCGAAGCATGGCAAGGGTGTGCTGGTCGGTGTCGTGTTCACGCTTGATCTGCTGGATCGTCTGGCCCTGGAGGGTGAGACGCTGGGCAAGCTCACTGTCGATGTCGCGGGAAAAGAGCCACACATCGTCGATTACTACATCCACACTTGGGCATGGCGTTGAGGATGTATGTGGAGAGTCATCTGTGGGGAGCCCAGCAGAGACACCCAAGGCTTCTGCGAATTCGCAATCGACCGTGCCCCCAGTCACAAGCTGGAGACGAGGTGTCATCGTGCCAAGGTCTCCGTTGTTGGCCTCGATTGGAATCGCGCATTTTGTCGCAAGTCGACACTTAGCTTGAACCCCATTCACAAAAATCTTCGGTGGCTCGGCTTTCAAAATGTATGACACTGAGACGTGAATCCATGTACCCATTTTCACCGGTTCGTCCGCGATAGATGAATCCCAAAGTGGCGACGAGAGGGACCCATCTTGAGTGGTCTGTCGGTCCAGGCCGCGAGCTGACGCATATCCGAGGCGCATCTCGCCGAGGTGGGAGTGAAGGAAAATGACAGCGCGCAGACGGTCGCCCGTGGTCAACGTCAGCGCTGTGCTCGAACCAGACGATGAGACACCTTCTTGAAGACGATCGCTAGCTTCTCCAAGCGCGGTGAGTACGATCACTGGCTGCTGCGCTCCTTCTCTGGATGGCTGCGGGGGCGCATCGACGATAAACCATAGCGAAAGAGCTCGTATCTTTCCATCTCCACTCGCTTGTGACGCGCCAACAACGCCTGGAAGACGAAGTGGTTTGACAATCTGGCTTCGCGTGGTGGAAATGCTGAGCGGACTGGCGAGCAAAAACGCTGCGCTCGGGAGGCATGGTTCTGTGTGAGCGGAGCTGCGTGCACTCAGCGACCGTGGGAGCGGCGAGACTAGATCCTGGCGCTTCTCCCTTGACTCGACAGAACGCTGAAGCAGGCAGCACAAGCAGTCGACCATGGCCTTGATCGTCTCTGTCGTGGACTGGGCCACACCCTCGTTTCGTATTTTCGCTGGCCCTGGCGCTGCCGTTGCGATCCCAGTAATTTGCATCGGTGTAAGCAGCGGGTGGGGCCCTCGCTGAGCTGGCGCTCGGGATGATGCTGAACACAACTGCTTCACGGCTGCCGAGAACACTTCGAGCGCCACCCGGCAAAGTGCCTGCTTTGGTGACATGGTGCTCACGAGCTCTTCGACTGGACGCAGGCGCGTCAGCAATGACTGAGGGCGCTGCGGGCCTGCGAGGTGTTGAGCGACGCGATGTAGCCTCGTGTCACCTGGGGTGACTGATGACCACCCTTGAAGCAGGATCTTCCCAGTGACGATTCCTATACCACTTTGGCTCACCATATCCGATAGTGACGCTGACCTCTGTGGGGCGTCGCAAAGCACCCACAGCCAATCGGTCAGAGCGATGGTTCTCGCTCGAACGGAGAGATCATTTGCGGCGGCGATCACTGTCAGTTCGATGCAAAGTTGAGTCAATGCGTGCGGTGGATCAGACCGAAGCACATGACTCTTAACTTCCTGATAGCTCGGCAATACCTTGATGGCTTCGGAGAGTTTCAAGAGCACAGCACACTTAAGGCCAGGGGTCCTGAGCTGTCGCAGCAACTCAGTGACCAAGGCAAAACCATCTTGAAGGCGCAGCGAGGGATCAGAGACTGTCTCCTCCATCGCTTGGTTTTCGAGACAGAGACTAAACGAAGTGAGAAAGCAGCTCGCGATCTGACCGCACAGCATCGCGCATGCACGCCCCAACTTGTCGAACAAGCGGTGCTCGAGAACTGCCAAACCATCGTCGCCCACATGGTCAGCGTGCTCGTGGTCGGTCAAAATATGCATCTTCGTGCAGATCTCATCGAGCGTTTTTAGCATGCAACGCAGTCCAGGCAAAAGTTTCTCGGCGATAAAGAGGCGTTCGCGCGATGCCAAAGGCGAATCATCGTTTGCTCGAGACGCTAATAGAGCGCACGTAGCCTCGATTGCTTGTAGCACCACCGAATCCACGAAGCTTTCGTCCAAGGCCGTGGCCATACTGTCCTCGGATTGAGATACCAGTTTTGCAATGTGATCCAATGTTGCTGTGCCTCGGTCCAAGACAAGGCAGAGGTAATCGGATAGCCCCCGGGTGCAGCAATCACAGATGCTTGAATCCTCTTGATCGCTCGATACAGATAGTCTCCACGCCGCGACACCAAACCAGTGGCCTTGCAGCACCACCAACAACCGCAGTTGTGTGGCCACTGCCTCGCTCTTCTCCTTGTCCGACGTCTTCAATCGCTGATGGGCGTCTTGTGCGCACGCACGGACAAGCTCAGCCATCATTTGACACACCGCACTTGCCTCAGCTTTGACTTCGTTTACCCCGCGCGGGATCGAAACGCATTCGTGCGTTGGTGACCGATAAAAGCTCCGAAAAACGATGTCATGGGCGACTGAGTCCTGAGATGATACGGGCTGTGAATAACGGGATCGCTATCTACAGAGCCAAGTCACCATCTTACCTCACATAGCTTGGATGTTAGCGCCACTGCACCTGGTGACGAGGCCTCGCCCATGCCAAGTTCACAAAGTAGGCGGGTGCGGTCCACAGTCGTGGTATAGAATGTCTCAAATCCAACCTGAGACAACCTCAGTGTAAATATTGAACAAAGAGCCGCAGAAAAGAGATTGTGCTCACCTGTAGCACGTGAACTGCCTCGTCTTGGATGAGTGCTTGAAGGGAGGCGAATTGATCACCGCTAAGCACTTGCTGGTGCGACTCAACTCCCTTCCACGCGAGCTCGTGGACAATGGCGCGAACATCAGCTATTAGCGAAGCGGCCGTGGATGTGGTATCCCCGGATTCCGTGCGTTGTGTCCAGACACCGATGTTGACCATGAGTATGCGCAGGCAGATCACGATCATCTCTAGCGCCCGTATCGGAGTAACTGCCGGCGACGGTCGGGACAATGCGTCCTGACACGCACGAATCACCGCGATCAGTCTATGCAGTGTGAGCGGGGCTACGTCCAGCGCGTACGGAAGACGTTCCACCCCCATTCCCTCGCGAGACCGCAGACCAGACATGTACCCGCTGGCGATCCGCGCAATGTTCATAGTGATGATCCTCAGTAGTTGCTCTTGGTCACAAGGAGGAGCTGCCTTATCGAGATCTTCACTGGTTCCCAACACGTCAAGAAGCTCTTTGATGGGTTTTACAGTCAGCAAACTGTTTGGTGTGGGATGTAAAACCCTCCGTGATCGACCAGCAAACCCTAGGTGGTCCGGCGGTGCTGCTCGGAACTTTGTGGGCGAAGGTGGAGCGCTCTTCCCAGGTGACTTGAGCGCACCCTGGTGGTTCGCGGGGCCACTCGTGTCGTCGGCCAAGATGAGGTTGTACTTATCGCCCACGGCGATGGCAACAGGGTACAGCCCGCTGTGGGTGAAGAACTCAACCATCGTGGGCACTTTCCGAGTCATCGTGTCGCCATGTCCCAGCCGACCGCTGTCTCCCTGCCCAAAAGTCCACAGCTCGTGCGCATCCGTAAGCGCAACCGTGTGCTCGCAGCCCGCCTTGGCGTCCTTGACGAACTTTCCCGCAAGGGACCGGACCAGAGTCGGAACCTCGCAGTTCTCCTCGTCGCCGTGACCCAACTTGCCGTTCGTTCCCGAGCCCCACGTGTACAGCGCTCCGCGCGCCGACACGGCCAACGAGTGGTCCCAGCCGCACGAGACCCGAACCATTTCTTCGTTGGCGTCCAGGAAGGTCTGAATGACCGTGGGTTTGAGCCGTTTCTCACAGTCACCGTGGCCTAGCACCGGAGGAATCCCTGCACGGCGGCTATCCTTGTATCCGCAACCGCACGAGTACACGCGGCCGGACGTCGAGCAGAACAGAGTGTGCTCCCAGCCTCCGGCCGCCCACGCGACCTGCTCGTTCAGCTCCTCGCGGAAGTGCCGGACCTCGATCGCCGTGAGCTGGTCGTTCGTGTGGCCGTGGCCGCACTGGCCCTGGTTGTTCTTGCCCCACGCAAACACGCGGCCGTCGGACGTGACGGCCAGTGAGTGCGACGCACCGCAGATCACGTACCGAAACACGGCGTGGGACGACGTGCCACCGCTGGCTTGCGCCCCTGTAGAGGCAGCTCCTCGAGTAGAGTTGTCCAGTATGACGACTACCTTGGTGGGGTTGGATCGGTCGTTCGTGTCCCCCAATCCGAGTCGCCCATTGGATCCATTGCCCCACGCGTAGATGTCTCCGTTCGCCATGAGCGCGATGGTGTGGCCCAATCCGCAGGCCACGTCCGACACCTTGCCCTTGAGGCTTAGTGAGTCGATGGTGCGCGGCGCATACTCCTTCGTGGTGGTGCCGTGGCCCAGTCGGTACTTGTCGCCGTTGCCCCATGCCATGACCTCGCCCTTGGCAGTGACGGCGATGCTGTGCGTCGAAAGCGAGTCGATCTTGACGAACCGGGTGTCTCTCGTCGACGCTATCACCGTTGGCACGGTCTTGTTCTCAGTGCAGTTCCCCTCGGAGCACGACGCGTGGCTACACTGCCCGTGGCCCAGCTTCCCGTGGTCGCCCTTGCCGAAGCTCACGAGGTACCCCGACGCGGATGACTCCTCGGGCAGCAGCTGCCGCGTTGGTGCGACGGCCTCGGCGCCAGTCAGCTCCGCCACGAGCGCCGCGAGTTTCTCAATGTGAGAGGACGCTAGCACTCCAGGCAGTTCCATCAGTAAGAGCATGACGTGCACGATATCACGCAGGCGCCCCCACTTGAGCGCGACAGCCACGTACGCCATGAGCACGTTGGCGCGCTCGCTCTCACTGAGGCTCGGTACAGTCGTCTCGATCTCGGTTTGGCCGGCGGCGCGCGGGGGCGGCACGGTCTCCAGTACCGCGCCAAATATCTCGAGCAGCTCTTCCAACACGCTTCGCGGACCGCTGCTACCGCCGTCAGCAGCCGAGGAGACGGAAGAAAACGGTGCGTTCCCCACGCCGGCGGAGAGCGCCATCGACGGGAGCTTGGCAAGCATGACCGGGATCTTGACCGCTACCACCGCGAGCAGCCGCGCATTCGCGGCGCCAGCGCTGCGCAACGACGCGCACACGCGGAAGAACATTTTGAGCGCGAGCTGCGTGGCCATCGGGAGCTCCTCGAGGTCCGGCGGCCCCGCGGCCGCGTCCGCGGACCCGCGCGTCGGACAAGACGTCTTCTTGGCGGCCACAGCGTCTTTCGTCGGGGACGTGGGCGCCTCGGAACCCAGCGACGGCTCGGCAGCCTCGCGCTGGACCGCGCACCGCGTCTGGTCGCTCAGATCCGCGAGGATGTCGCCCATGACGACGAGCTCTTTCTCGGCGGCCGACAGCGGCCACACGGCGGGCGCGGCCGGGGGGGGCCCGCCAGCCGCCCCGCCGGCCCGCCCCCGGGGGCGTGCGGGCCC
>JAMFLL010000058.1:0-82510 GCA_027475725.1 Pythium rhizo-oryzae
ACGGACGACGGCGGAAGCCGAACATCGGGAAGCAGTCCGAGAGGATACCGTAGACCACCTTGAACGACCACGGCAGGTCGAGCAGCACCTTGGCCGACAGGATCTGCGTGCCTTCCATGTTGAGGTACTGCTGGAGCACCGGGTACACGGTGGCCGGCAGCGTGCCGTACACCATGCCGACGCCGACGTACTGGATGAGCACGCCGATGTAGTCGCGGCTCCAAATGTCCGGACGACCACCGGCGCGGAGCGCACCACCCTCGAGGTCGTCCACGGGGGTCTTGGCGTCGGTGTACTCATCGGCCTTGCCCTTGGCGGTGGACGAGACGTACGAGACGCGCTCGACGATGTCTTGCGGCGCGGTGGAGAGCACCATGGCGCTTGGCTGGGTGGACTCTGTTTCCTTGGAGGCTTCGGACTTGCGCGCTGGGCCGCGGAATGGAGAATGAGAACGAGGAACGGAATCAAGTCGGGGGCGGGCAACACACGAAGCTCCCGACACACAGGAGGCCGCCGCTGAGGAAGGGGGCACTCGGCACGCGAGGGAACGAAGAGGTCCCGTCGAGAACGAGAAAGAGGAGAGACGTCAACGTGTCTTGCAGCTGGTCGCGGGCGCTTCTCTGTGGACGACACGCCCCAGGACCTTGACGTGGATCGGTCAGGTGGTTGGCCGATGCATTACACAGCGCGCGCTGTCGCCCGCACGTTCTCGCGCCAAGCTGTTGTGGGTGAAAGGCGTCTTTTATCCAGAATGCGGATCTCGGTCACTTCGCGCGCACTTCAATCGAAACACTCCAGAGACCACGCAGCGCCGATGACCAAAGTGCAGGTTGGAGGTGCGTGAGACTGGGCCGCGGGAAACCAGCAACAAGACTACCTTTCTCACTGAGCACAGAACACAGGGGACCCGCCTCCAGGATCTCATGGGCAGACGCCCCGTCGCGTCAACGCCATTTGGACAGGGGGTGCACCAGCTGCCGCGGAAACGCCACGCGAGCAACCATGCTGTGTGCGCAAAAACCGCGAGAGCCAGAAGAGAGGCGAAGCCGAATGCGCATTCACAAGTGCTGTGTGCGTCCACGGCCGCCAGCGTGGACTCAACACACTGCGCTTGAGTATGCCCGGTGCCACGACCGAAGAGACTAAGTTAAGCGCGTTTAGTGGGGCGGGGGCTGGTTAGTTTCTGACGAAGTGCGATTCGGTTTGGCCGCTCTCTGCGTCGCGCGCCTGCGAGCTCACCAAAGAGTCCTAGAATGTACAATTCCCTTTTGCCCACACGCCCGCCCGAATGCGCATTTTGGGCCTGGCGAGTCTTGGTGACTCTGTGCCAGCTCACCATGAGACGGTCTCCGATATTCCGTGTGCCCTCCATCACCGGCAGACAACTCAGCGTAGACGAAATGGAGCCGCGTCGCGTAAAATAGGAGACGCCAGTGGAACGCATCTCCCACCGTACACTGGCGGCGAAATGAGCTGAGAGCGAGATGCTCCAAGAGGAGGATGACACCGGTCCACCCCAAATAATGAATAGGGGTTTGTTTCTGTCCCCTTCTCCCACTGCCCGGGCTTTGCATGGGCTGTTGATCTTTTCGAAACGGGTAGAAAACGAACGATTGCGACCGTCATGTTCGAAGTCGGATCTGAGCTGAACGAGGTGGAAACCGTGCCGTTCCATTCTTGTGGTTCTCTCTCTCTCTCTCTCTCTCTTCTCCGTGTGTCGGGGGCTCTGTAGGATTTGTACTGTATCCTCTCGAGACTCAGTTTCGGAGAAACCCTCTGAATCAGGCAAGGGTGTTGCACTACAGGACAACACAGCTCACTGTGTTCAACCAGCACCTCGCTCACTAGCCATGGTGGTCCGGTCCACAAGTGTGTGGGGTTCTCTCCCGACTCGGAAAGTCCTGCTCAAGGTTCCTCCTCTTTCAAATCCTGTTCTTTTTTCCGGTCAAGCAAATCTTTGGCGGGACAAATGTGCTGGAAAGATGGAGCACGTCCGAACCTGCTGACCTGACGGTCAGGTCGGTCAAAACGCGCTGGCACTTCCAACTCGAGCCGCTCCCACCGCCTTTCCACTGCTGCTGCTGGACATACACTTATCTCTTCGTCTACGAGTCAGGGTCAAACGACTTGGGTCATCCAAGGGCTCGCGATGATGGATGCTCTCCCCATGTACAGTATCCTGTGGATATGTCCAGTGCGTTGTATTACAATACACGCCCTTGGCTAGGCGAGGCGTCCAGCTTTGCGCTTGTAGCGCGGGACCTGGGTGCGCTTGATGCGGCATCTCGACTCTAGCCCGTCCTCCTCCACTTCGTGCGCCTGCTGTTCCTCGGTGCTGTGATCATCGTTGATGCGCAACGCCAGCTCACACACCGCATGGCGCTGCGTCTCGACGCCAAAGCAAAAGACCTGGAGGTCGAGCTGAATACGCGTGGGCGTCGACGCGAACCGCTCCTGGAGCGCTGTGACGCGTTGCTGGAGCTCACTCTCACTGACCAGCTCGCGCACGGGGATGCCGCGCGGATACGTCCCGCGCACCATATCTTCCCGGGCCACAGTGATGGACAGTTGCACGCCGTCCAAGTCACCCGCGTGGGCCTCAGCGATGAGATCGTCGAGAAGCGCGACGATCGACTCATGGGCCGCGTCAGCTGCCGTCAGGTGGACCTTCAAGCACCGCCGCGTACCGCGGCAGCTTCGAAGGATGGCAACAAGCGAGTTGGGCTCGAGCACGACTCGCGTAAGCGCGATGTCCTGGATCGTCGGCACGGCGAGCACCGCCGCGAGTGCGTGGTCCGTGATGGTCATCTCGCGGTCCGGCGAGCGCATGCGATAGTGGAACTGCTCCAGTCGCGGACACCGCGCGAGCATCTTCACGACGAACGCGTCGGCAATGGTTGTCGTGAGGTCGGCGTACGCCGCGTGGTTCTCAGCGATCAAAAAGAACATGCGGTCCTGGAGCTGTATCCGAAGCTGCCGCAGCCGCGGGGTCGCTTGAGCGATCGTGTGCACCGACTTGAGTGCGTAGTCGATGTTAGCGCGCCCGCGGGTCTCCTCGATCACCATCTCGTGGAGGAACGGCTTGGGCGTCTCGCTGAACGCGTCGACGTTGGTGCCCCACATGGGCGCCAGGCACCAGTGGAACTCGCGGAGCTCTGTACACACGCGGCAGAACTCAGACCAGAGAAACCGATCGCATGCCCCCAGTGCCATGACCTCGCGCGTCTTGCTCTGTTGATGCCACCCACGGAGGTACTGGATCTTCGGGCAGTACCTCACGACTGCTTCAAACAGCTGAACGTGGTGGTGCGCCGGCCAGTACGGCACGTGCAGCAACCGAAGCCCACCGTTCGCTTGGCACCATTTTGCAAGCGCGGTGGCGATGCTCTCGGTTTCCTGGGTGCCGAATCCGTCTTGGTTCCGCTCGTGGAGACTCGGACTGAACGGCAGGATCAGCGCCTGGACCTTCGTGCACGCGGTGGATGCCGCGACAAGCACGTCGCTCAGTAACCCAAACGGCACAAGAGACAGATCGAGTCGCACGACGTGCTGAAACTTGGAGAGAAGAGACACCCATGACAGCGCGTTGAAGGCACTCACGTCGAGCTGCGGAAACGGCGAGCTGATCAACGGACCGGACTCGGGCTCGTGGACGCGACCCAGAACGAGCGAGAGGAACCGGACGTGGCTGCCAACGCACTGCGCCTTCTCACTGAGCACTGCGCGCTCATCTTCGCTGCCGCTCTCCACCGTCAACGAGTGCGCGATGCCCTGGGTCTGCGCCCACAGCGACTCGGCGACGGCCTTCCATTGGCGACTCACGCCTCGCAGCGGCGCGAGCTGAGACTTGCTCATTTCAATGCCGAACGCTTCGGCGGATAGCAGCGGCGGCGCTGCGAGGAACGAGAAGACGTGCTCGCGGATCAGCGGCACGGGCAGCGCTGCGAGCGCGCAGTCCGAGAGCGCGGCGCGCTCGCCATGACCACGGCGCGCGCGCTTCATCCAGACGGCTGAGCGAGTGGCAACGGAGACGAAAAATGGCGCGTGATGACACCATTGGACAGAATGCACAATGTATCACCCAATGACGTAGCTCTTCAGATGGCTACATATCATTGATTGGATCCAAAGTGGAATATAGCTCTCTGATTGGCTAATACAGATGATCGGTGGGAAAGTGCGATGCACTGCGCCAAAGCTGGGAAGATCAATGGAACGATGGGGAGCGACCTGGCGGTTTATGCGACGGCCGCAGCCGGCGGTGAAAGCAGCACTGTCGAGCGGCGATGCGCGGCACGTGCCCTGCCTCGGGCGAGCTGTCGCTGGATGAAACACACCAGTTTCTCCGGGCGCTGGTCGACCCGGCGCACGCCCTCGACACTGCCGTCCGAGGACTGCTCGAGGAGACCGAGGCTGATGCGACGGCGTCGCTGGCGATTGATAAAGTTACGATTGTCCTCGGGGTCAAGGTGTATTCATGGTTGTTGGCATCACTGGACTTACACTGGTTTTCTCACCGCCGTGCGCTGCTGGTGGAATACAGCTCTATCGGAGCCTGCGAGGTGGGCAGGACGCATTCGGCCAACTCGAACACGCGTGCGTGCGAGTGGGCAGCTGTGTCGTGGAGCGATCTGGAGTTAGCGCCCGGAACGCCATGATGGAAGCGCTGCGCCAATTGATCTCCGCGCTCGGCGAGCTCCAGCGGCTGGTTGGGACGCTCCTCGGTCGTTTGACGGAAGAGTGCGGCTTCCCGCAGCCACTGTCCAACCGCCAAGCGTACTTTAGCGCGCAGAACCTCGCCGTTGACCAAGGGCTGGTGCGTTTCTTTACGCACTTCACAGACTGTTCGGTGGCTCACTGTGTCTTGCCGGCGTAGAGAGTGAAGGACCGACTCGTAGCTCGGCGCAACCGTGGCGAGGTCGCGGTCGTTCGAGAGGTGTTGGCAAGCGCCCACATCGATGGGCTCACACTCGGCGAGGCATACGAGCCGGATCACGCCGACGCGAACGCGCGTGCGCTCCACAACGCCGTCGTCTTCCTAAATGATCTCGCTGCACTACAATGCTCGGAATCGGGGCAAGCGGACCCCGCGGCCACGCGATGGGCCACACGCAAGCGGCCGCGTCATGAAGCGATCGCGCTGTCGATGGCCGAGCCGCCGCCGCCCGTGCGTCCGAGACGTGATCTATCGGAGGCGGCGCGGGATTCAGCGTCCGAAGATGCGCTTGACAAGGCCCGTGTAGCGGCATATCGCCAACTCGTGAAGGCCCTGTTCGCCTCTCGCGAGGCCATGACCGCGGAGCTGAAGGCCCTCGAGTGGCACGACGACCTCGACGTGCGCAAACCATCGCTGGCGGGGCTATGCACGGTATGTTTACATTTGCTCCGACTGGTGGGAGGGAGACTTTGCCTGTGATGGTTATCATATCATGCCTCTCACTGTCTCCACGTCCAGGTTGAGCAGCGTGTCGCGAAGAAAAGAGGACGCTTCGAGTGCGAACTTCGCTTGTGTCGAGGTGGCGTATTCTTCAGCGATAGCAACGATGGTCTGGTGATAGCGGGTCGAAGTGTCGTGAAGTCGGTTCTCGAGTGGCTAGCGCAAGTGCACGCGGACTGGACGAGTCTCACCAGGACGTTTGCCACAATCGTGCGAAAGAAGTTCAAAACTCAAAAGTCAGGTGAGCGTCTCAGCGCCGCCGTGGAAACACGCCAACATAGGCACACACGTGGACTCGTTGAGGAGCTGACGGAGCCACGCGGAGCC
Organism: Pythium rhizo-oryzae; assembly: GCA_027475725.1. Taxonomy (NCBI): domain Eukaryota; phylum Oomycota; class Peronosporomycetes; order Pythiales; family Pythiaceae; genus Pythium; species Pythium rhizo-oryzae. The sequence continues at coordinate 5,765 of JAMFLL010000058.1, forward strand.
TACACTCAGTGCGTGATTCGCGTCCACGGCCACACTGCCGTGCATCGGTGGGCTGTAAAACCCACAGACGCCAAGCGGCTCGCCAACGCCGAGTTCCTGGCATTGCTGGAGTGGATTCTGCAGTGCCAGAACAATCCACGAAGCTCGTGAGTCTGCGCGTGTCACCGACTACTGTAGTAGGTGACGTAGTCGTTGTTCCCAGCTTGATATATTTCTCATCTTAGCGTAGTTCGGTTGATTTTGCTCTCATATAGCTACTCTACCTATCACCTCACAGCTCCTTGCACTCGTCCAACTCGACCACACCATACCAGCCGTGTCGACACAACTACACAGTCAGACCTATTCACTCGCTACTTCGCACCACCACACGCTCGATGCGACCGAACTCTTCAAGCACTTCAACACGCACCGGTGCCACGGCCGCCACCAACTCACCCAGCTTGTCCCGCCACATCGGTGTGTCGGAATCGCTTCGTGACCGATTCCGCAGGCTCACTACAAATCGTTTCTGTCGGATCGCATCGTGGTGCTGCGCGATCTGCTCTAGCAGCGTGTGGACAACGTCGTAAAAGATCACAAGCTCGTCTTCCTCGTCGTCGATGAAGCCCTCGAGCAGCAAGCAGCCCACATCGAGTTTGATCCTGCGCGCGGCGCCGCGCGTCGGCGCGTGCATAATCAGCTCAAACACCCCGTGGCCTGTGACGCGCGTGGCCTTCATTTTCAGCGTCCGCAGCTCTGGGAGTCGCGCTAGTATCCGGATGCCCTCGTCGGTGATGGTTTCAAGAGGCGTCGGGATGTGGGCGTCACTTCCGGGTTGGTCAAACTCGAGCAGAGTGAATACCTCAAGATTCGGGCAACAGCGCGCGGCAGCTGCGAGTACCGTGTCGTTCCACAGCGGCTGCAAGATGGAGCCGAACGGGATACTCAGACTCGGGTCGAACTTGACGCGCAGCTCCTTCAGATTCCGGCATGCCTCGAGCACGCCCGCGACGCCGGCGCTGCTGTAGAGCGCGTTGCCATCGGGCGACATGGTGTGCTCGCCCTCGGCGCCATTGAAGTGAAGCACGGTCACGCAGGTCCGCGGCCGTGCGCTGAACATCGCAAAGTGCTCGTCCGAGTACGGGAAATTCATCCAGTCCACGTGGACAAGGGTATCGCACGCACTTGCTGTGAATGCCTGCCAATCGGGAAGCGGACACAGCGCCGCCTTCTGTTGCAGTATATCGGAGTGGCGCTCGGGTGGCGCGCCCAGTGCGTTCAAGTACTCCAGCCGTGGGCAGCACTGCGCGAGCGTCGCAAAAAACTCGGCCTCCAGCGCGGTGATTCGCGCTTCATCCTCTCGTTCTTGACCTGCGTATCGTAACGGGAACTCGAGCTGTAGCAGCCCGCCATCGGGCGACGCCTCGCGCCAGCGGCGCATTCCCTCGTACAGCTTACTGCGCAGCGGAGCCAGCGGTGCTACCTCGTGGCGGGAGGCACTGCGAGATAAATCACTGCTCAGTACGAGCGCACGTAACCGTGGGCACTCGGTCGACGCAGCCTCGAGCACGAGCGGCAGCTGGGCCGAGTCAAGCGCAAACGTGCGCAGGTCCAGTCGCTCGAGCTGCGGCACTTTGGCGAACATGCGGCGCCACGCGTCGCGCATGTCATCGTCGGGCGCTTCGGCCTCGGGCTCGTCTGTCGATGAGCTTTCGCTGCCGGCTTGGTCTGGCACGCCACACGCATCCTCGGTGCCGCCGCTGCTAGGAACCAGCAGGAGACGTAGACTGCGCAACGGCACGGGCTTCCACACGGCACCGTCGAGGAGCGTCGCGATCGGGTGCGTGGCCAGCGGTCGCACGAGCGTGATGCTCAGCGCGACCTCGAGCTCCTCGCGGAGCTGCTTGACGACTGGCGCCCAGAGCACCGTGTGCGCGAGCTCGAGCGTGTCGAGCAGCAGCGTCGGCACATGCGGCTCCCAGGGCGCGATGGCGTCGTGGCGCGCGTCGTCGGCCAGCGTTAGGATGAGCTTGAGCACGGGAAGCGGCAGTGCGGCGAGCCTCTCCATCGCCGTCGCCGTCCGCCTGGAAGGGGGGTGTAGAGAGCCGAGCGCGCGGAAGAAGTTCTGTGTTCTCGGGGCGGTTCAGGGCGTTTGGCGGAGCTCTTCATCAAGGAAGCGAAGCGATCCCCCCGGTTGAGTGGCGATGCGACACGCGGTTATCAAGCCATGTCACAAGAGACACGGAGTGATGGTCTTGTTAGATGATTCTGTAGCCCTGTTGAATTCAAAGTGGGTGGACTACGGTATGGATGGAAATTATAATTGGAGGTCATAATTTAATTGTCGAGGCACACGCACAGCCAAAAGCGCGGCAGAGCGCGAGGCTCTGTCTTGCAGGCTCCTGGCTGGGGTTCCGACCCCGCTAACACTACGCTCGCTGCTGTCTTCCGCTCTCCTCGTCACTACGTACATCGATGCACATGGAAAACACTTGTCGAAAGCCCTTCGGTCGAGCTTCTCTCCTCTCCTCTCCTCTCTCGCTCAGAATGCCACTTCGCGGCTGCGCGCCGCGCGAGCCGAGCCCGAGACACCGAGGTCCAGCTTCTTGCTCGCGTCACGCGCGCCGCTCTCGAGTCCGTACGACCGGATGAACGCGCGCAGCCGCACGGTAATCTCGACGGCGCTCGGGCGGTCCTTCGGGTCGAAGGCCATGCAGTCCGCGGCCAGGCGCCGCAGCTCCGTCGGGCAGTCACGCGAGATCGTGGGCTGCAGCTCGCCCTGCGCGACCATCTTCTCGATGTCCTCCTCTGGCAGCGGCTCGCCCTGAGCATCCAGGCAGTCCGCGTATGGGAGCTGGTGCGTGTCGAGCTCGCACAAGATGACACCGAACGCGTACACGTCACTGGCCGTGAGGTAAACGCCGGCGTTGCTCACGACCTCGGGCGCGAGCCAGCGCTTCGACTTCTTGGCCGCGCGGTCCAGCGACGTCGCGCCGATGCCGCCCAGCTTGGCGCGGTATTCCTTGGTGAGCAGCACCTCGCCCGAGTCCAGCGACCCGTGCACGAGTGGTGGGCTGTACGAGTGCAAGTGCACGAGCGCTTCGGCGATATCGAGTGCCATTTGCAGCTTGTGGCGACTGCGCTCCTGGCGCGTCTTGGCGTCTCGTGCCGTGGCGTCGAGGAATGTGCGCAGGTCGCCGCGCGGCAGGTACTCGTACAGCGCCTGGAGGCGGTGACCCGAAGTCCACGCGACGCCCACAAAGTCGACAATGTGCGGGTGGCGCAGCTGGGCCGCGAGCTCGACGACGTCGATGAACTGCTCGATGGACTCGCTCGTGACGTGGTCCACGCTTAGTCGCTTGGACACGAGCATATCGCCGTCCTGGTGGCGCATGACCCAGAGGTCGAAGCGCGCCGTCGGCACGCTGAGCTGCCGCAGCGGCTGGAGGTCGTCTTCCTGGAGCCACTTGGCCTGGATGTCCTTCATGTCGCGCAGCGGCAGGTCGTCGTGCGCGTCGTCGTCGGCGAGGCAACTCTCGCCGACGCTGAACGAGCGCTGCGTCTTGGGCGAGTACCCGAGGTCGAAGCTGCTGAGGCTGAAGATTGACGACGAGTACGTGCTGCTCGTGTCCGAGTTCCCCGAAGGCTTGAGGAAGTTGGACGAGCGCTCGTCGGTCACGGTCGTGCGGTTGTCGAACGACGGCAAGAAGTCGTCGCTTCGCCGCGACGAGGACTTGGCCATCGACTGGCGGATCTGTGGCTCGTTGTTAGCGCACGACGAGCACACTTTGACGTCGATAACGCCGACCATGGGGATGTTGGCCTTGCGCTTGACGAAGCACGTGCCGCAGACGATGTCACCGCACTGAAGGGAGGAGAGGACAAGTCAGTGTGAGTGCTCCAGCATCAAAATCGGCCAAGACAGGGGGAGTAACGTACGACTCGGCAGTGGTGGCGGCGCTTGAAGGCCGTGAACTTGCTCATGCACATAGAGCAGTCCTTGCGCGAGGACGCCTTGACCCAGTCGTCCGGGTTCGCGAGCGCCTCGAACGGGAGCACGCTGGTCTGCATCATGTTTTATGTGTCTGGGGTGGATGTGATTCTTCCGCGGATCGAGTGGCAATGGAGTGGGAGAAAGCGGCTCTTGTCCGATGGCGCTGCCGAGAACGGAGAGCAAGCGAATCAAGTTGTATGGCGGGAAGCGCTTCGCTCAGCGATCGATCGAGGGGACTAGCAATCCCAGATTCCGTCGACACGACGCGTGTGACGCGATGTTAATGCTCGCGCTGCGGCAGCAGGATAGAATTCTTTGTGAGACCGTTGGTGCGGAGGGAAAAACGAGCTCGACGGCTGGAACTGGCCAGGCGATGGGAGAACGGAAGACCTCATGCGTGGCGCTGGACGCTCTGCCCGCCCAGCACCGCGATCAAAAGCACGGTGCGGGATTCCTCGTCGGAAGAACCGAGCCAGCTGAGACGGCGTGGCTCGACAGGCATGAATCACTACACGGTGATCTATTCAGGTTTGTACGAAAACAAGGTTGTAAAATGAACTATACACGCGGTACAACAACAGCACACTCACCGTGTATTGTAAGTTTGGACTCGCCGAGCGCGTGCGTAAGAGTGGGATCGGTCCAGCTGGCGTTCGGCCGGAAGAAGATTCGACTTGCCGCCCACGAATCTCCATGCCACTTGCATGATGCCACTTGCATTGCCCACGTCGCCCTCCGCGAATCTTGAAGCCGCCCCGCACCCACCGTGGCGAGAGGGCGACCGGCCGACCTCGCCGTCCTCTCGCTCGGGTGTTTTTATTCCAGAGATCATGGTGTTTGTACGTACTGTACGGTATCCGATAAGCTGGGCGGGCTCGTCAGGGCATCAGCCCGGTGGACGACCGCGCGATCGCCACCGGCCCGATGGCCGTGTTGCACACATGCCGCGCGTGAGGTTCGTGTATATGCAAACGCCAGGCGGGGTGCATTCATCGGACGCATGGACCCAACAGCGACCTGACCAGCAGCTCCTCCTCCTGTTGCTGCCTGCCTCGCTCTTATTCCCGCACGCACCGCTGCCCACTCTCTATAATCACCATCACCTCTCGCCAGCGAGCGACCGCGCAGGAATCTTTACCCGTGGTCTGCAATTAGATTCGCGCGCTGCCCTCACGCGCGCCATGGGCACGTCTGCGGAGGACTCTCGCGGTGGAATCGTCCAACGTTATTGACGAGGGCGAGTGGCCGGAGTGGTCTGGATCGGGATTCGCTTCGCGGCGCCAACTTCGACGTACTGTACGCTTGACGACGCCGTTCAACTTCAATGCCGCGCGGTTGCGTTGGTCAGACAGACGCGGGCGGAACGGTGCGCGCCCGCGATTAAATGCCCGGCCGCTGACCACGCATCGGGCATTTCGCTGGCCGCGCTGGCCCCACTCACCGGCTCAGCTGCGTTCGAACATGCGCAGAATGGTGCTGGCTGGACATACCGCCTGCGCGTGTCGGGCGACTGGTCCAGCGCGCGCGAACACCGCCGGTTTTGCCCCGTGACTCTCGCTTGTGCTGAACGCTAGCCATCATCACGAGTCGCGGCGTCCAGTCATGTGACGTGTTGACGTCCAAAGCGTTTTACTTGTCGAGGAGGCGTGGAGGCGGTATAACGCCTTCGATGACTTCTCTAGGCGACTGGCTTCATGATTCGATGGAGGCGCGGGCATGAGAGAGAGAGCTTCCGCGGCACCGTCGCTCGTCACAGAGAGTAGCAACACGGCGTGTCCGTGAGCGCGGCTACCGGAACGATCTTGATTGAAGCGCGCGCAGCCGCGCGGCAACGTTCGCGGCACTCGGTCGGTCTACCGGGTCGAACGACCAGCAGGCCGTGGCAAGCGCGCGCAGCGTGGCTGGACAGTCGTCGGAGAGACTGGGCTGGAGCTTGCCCGCAGCGATCAGCAGCATGAGCCGCATCTCGGGCAGCGGCGTGTCGTCGGCGCGCACGAACGCGCTGTACGGCGCCTCGTGGGTGTCCAGTTCCGAGAGAAGCACGCCGAACGAGTAGATGTCGCAGGCCGCGCCGTAGAGCCCGCCGCCGTTGAGCACCTCAGGCGCGAGCCAGCGGCCTGTGCCCACGCCCGTGGTCATCGACCCGCTGCTCGACTCGAAGCGAGAGACGCCGAAGTCCGTGAGCTTGGCGCGCAGCGCGTCGTCCAGCAGCACGTTCTTGGACTTGACGTCGCGGTGCACGAGCGGCGGCGTCTTCGCGTGGACGTACGCCAGGGCGTCAGCCACGTCGATGGCGACCTGCAGCTTCCACGGCGGCGCCAGGATGCCGCGTCGGCTCTCGGGTGCGTCCGTCGTGGTCGTGAGCCACCGCCGCAGGTCGCCGTTGGGCATGAACTCGAACAGCGCCTGCAAGTCCAGCTGCCTCGTCCACGCCGCGCCCACGAACGCCACAACGCGCGGGTGTGCGAGGCTCGAGACGAGCTGCACTTCGTCCACGAACTTAGCGCGCGCGTCGTCGCCACAGTGGAAGCCGATGAGCCGCTTGGCCGCGAACGTGGCGCGTGTCTGGCGGTGACGCACGAGCCACACGACGCCGTTGCCGCCGCTGCCGATGACGCGCACATCGTCGAGCAGCCGTGCGTCGACCCACGGCACGTCGAGGTCCTGGACCTCCCACGCGGCCGAGAGCGACGCGCGGTCGATACTGTCGCCGCTGTCCGTGAACGCGTCGTCGTGGGCTTTCAGTTCCAGAGACGGCGGCAGTGAAGGTGCGTCGGTCACCACAATGGGTGCCATCGCGCTGACGATCTGCTGGAGCTTGCGCGCAGCCAGCGACCGCGCGGACGTGGTTCGAACGGAGGACGAGCCTGACGAACCCGACGCAGAGGACGAGGAATCGGCGGAAGACGAGGACGACGCGGCGCCGGCGGTGCAGGTCGCGCAGACCTTGACGCGCCGCAGCCCCACGACCGGCAGGTTCACGGGCCGGGCCGTGTAGCACATGACGCAGACCACCTCGCCGCACTAGAGAGTAACCAGTCCATTGGGTTCAGAGAATACGAGAAAGCAGCGCGTGAGAAAGGCGGCAGGCGGCGACGGACCTGCCGGCAGTGGTGCTTGAGCCGCAGCGGCGAGAACTTGTGCGCGCAAACGAAGCAGCGCGAGCGGGCGGACGCGCGCGCGAACTGCTGCGGCGGCAGTAGCGCGGAAGCCGCCACCACATCATCGTCATCGACCGCCATTGCCGGTCCGATTGTGAGACCGTCATGGCCGTAACCGGAAATATCAAAATGGACAAATCCGCATATTTCCACAAAACGCTGTTATCGAACGTGTTATCTAACATTGTTGCAACCCAATGTTCGTATCTACTGTTCCTAATCTAAATAGTCCCGTGCGACGTGTGATGCATGGCAGCACTCTCACAGCACGGATTCGTCGCACAGCACGATGCCCTGCTGCTGCCGCTGCTGCGGCGTCTTGCTGGCCTCGAGCGTGTTCGCGAGGCCGAGCGTGCGGATGAACGAGCGCAGGCGCGCGGCGACGTCGATCGCCGTGGGGCGCTGCGCGGGCTCGAACGAGAGACACTCGGACGTGAGCTGGCGGATCTCGGGCGGGCAGCTCGCCGACATGGACGGGCGCGCCTGGCCCAGCGTGATCAGGAACATCACGGCCACGGTCGGTAGCTTGTTCCCCTGTGGTCCGTGGCAGTCGCTGAACGGGATGAGGTGCGTGTCGAGCTCGGTCATGATCACGCCGAGTGAATAGATATCGCACGACGAGTTGTACGTACTGCTGTCCGTGAGCACCTCTGGCGCGAGCCAGCGCGCGACTTCGGCGCAGCTCTTGCTGTCGGTCTTTGTCGCCAAATCCACACGAACGGTGCCGAACCCACCGATCTTGGCGCGGTTGTAGGCCGTCAGGAGCACGTTGCGGGACTCGAGGGCACGATGGTGGAGCGGCTGCTCGAGTGAGTGGAGGTACGCGAGCGCCTCGGCGATGTCCAGCGCAATGCGTAGTTTTTCGACCATCCGCTGCTGGCACACGAATGCCTCGGAGACGGTTTGGTCCAGGTAGGCCCGCAAGTCGCCACCCGGCAGGTACTCAAACAGAACCTGGAGGTCGCGGTCTCGCGTCCACGACACACCCACAAGCTCAACGATGCGAGGATGCTGAAGCTTGGAGACGAGCTTGACGTCGTCGACAAAGTCCACCGCAGACTGCTGCGTGCGCCTTTCTTTCGCGAGCCGCTTGGCGACAAACTTGCGTCTGCCCTGGTGGTTTACAATCCACACGCTCGCGTGCTCGTCGCTACTCAGCTTGCGGAGATCGTCCAGCTGCTCAGCTGGGTACCAGCGGACTTGAAGATCGTTGACGTCCCAGCCCGTGAACTTTCGTTTCTCGAAGTTGATGGTGTTGGGTGAAATGAGAGCCTCGAGATCGTCGAGCTCCTTCTGGCTCACCTCCATATCGGCAGTGCTCTCAACCGTCAGTGACATGTCCGACAACCGCCCTCGGTGCTTTGCTGGCTCTTCGTCGCTCGCAACCACATTGCAAGGCTTGCAGATCTTGACCTTGGTGAAGCCGAGCACAGGCAGGAACGCGTCAGTCTTCATCGTGCATGAGCTGCACACCACTTCGCCGCACTATCCAGATGTGATTGTAAGGCACAAAGCGTCAGCATTTCTCTGCTCTTAGTCACCACTGCGGGAAACCAAGTCGGGTGTCCGTGCTCACCAGTCGGCAGTGGTGCTTGCGGCGGAACGTCGTGTGCTTGAGCGCACACACCTTGCACCGGTCGCGCTCGGACGACGGTACCCACTCGCTCTGCACGAGCAGCTCGCTGAAGCTCAATACGCGGGTCTGGCCCCCAAAGTCTCCGCCCCGGGAGGACATCGCGTGGTTGCCAAGAGATTTTGACATCGTGGTCGGCTGGGTGGGCAAGAACCAAAATGACTTCTGGTCGGCTGGACGACTAGAGCCTACCAGAAGAGCGCCGGCAGTTGGCGCCGCGCTCGGCAGGGGGTCGTCCCTATCGGGCGTGGCGGTCACGCACGCAATCAGGGAACTGTGCTGGAACGGTCGAGTGGGGGGCCATCTGCGCGTAGCGACACGCTTCTTGCGCATGACATCCCCCGTTGCGTCTGGCGCCATTGCCACGTCCAACGACCATCACTCTGCAATTAGCTACCTTTGAAGTTCGAAACAAGGTATATTCGTCAATCGTCCAACCGTCATTCTAACGTATAAAGCAACCTTTATTTGCAAAACAATGAGATATGTTGGCGAAGTTTCACCTTGTTTTGAAACTGTGAATCCTTGACAACATGTCGGCGAAAAGATACGCGCGTGATGGCTGGTTGGAAGATGCGGCGGAGGGACCGCCGCCGCGGCGATGGCGACACGACTGTGGGCCGTGATTCCTCCTCCATCATCTAGCGCGTTTGCTCCCCGTGTCGATCGATGACCACTGTGCCGTATACCGTGAGATGGACGACTGTTCACTGAGAAAGAAACAGCAGCGTTTGGGTGCAAGTTCAGCAGGCACTTCGACGACATCCTTGATTCATGGATGTGTGGATCGGCTCTGTCAGCGAAATCGTGTCCTGGAAATTGACAGCTCTACGAACTTGGAAAGCAGCGTGCAACGCACACCTTCCAGCCGCAAGGCAGCCGAACGGCATCCCCCGAGTCTATTCTAGCGCTCGGCCACTGGGCGAGAAGAATATATAATGAGCTAACTAGTCTTAAGTTATACACATATTACATAAATATGTACTAATAGAAGTGATCCCCTGTCCCATAAACTGACTCACACGCAGAAAAAAGGAAGAGGGACGACTCCCACAAAAACCGCCTGCCCAACGTTCCGACATGCGCCGATCGGTCAACGCGGGAAGCGAAACGCCGACGAGCTTTTGACCGAGCCAACGCTCCCAACGTTGGCGCGCTGCAACACGGGGCGGCGGTCCGAACGTTCGGTGGGAGGTTCAACTTGGCCGCGCTCTCCTGCGTGTGGTACCTACAGTCGGGGTGGCTGGCAGCGCAAAGCGGCGGGCGAAAAAAACAAAAGTTGGGGCCGTGGCCAACGCCAACGCCCAACGCGCGCCAACAGCACGAACCCAGCGATGTGGACGCGGCGCACCAGCCAGCCGCGCGCCCTCCAGGCAGCGCGCTTCAACTTGCTGCTGCTGGAGGACGGCGAGTACTTTCTCGACGTGCGTTCCCCGTGCATCGCGCTTGTTTGCTGTGCTCACCACTGCGAACTGACGTGTTGCGGGACATCTATCACCAGGACTACAGCGCGTTCCGGTACATGGAGCCCCGGCTCGCCACGCATCGGTACGTTTTGTTGGCGTTGGATGAGTTTGTTGGTTTGTTGGCTTGTTGGTTTGTTGGTTTGTTGGTTTGTTGGCCATGGCAATCGTTGGGAGCTCACGGCGGGTGCGCACGTGTAGGAAAGTGCAGGGCCGGCTCAAGGTGTGTACGCGCGGGCTCTTCTTCGTGCCGAACGACCTCGTGCTGCCGATCGTGCGGTTCCCGTTCCGCGGGATGCGCGCGCTGCCGGCGGTCGTCGCGTTTCAGGACGCCGACGGCAGCGCGGACGCGCCGGCGCTCGTGGCGTTCCAGGCCAAGACCGTCGTCGAGATGCGCGAGCGCGGCATCGACCACCCGTACGTCGTCAAAGAGATCGACGACGAGGACGACGCAAGCGGCCGCATGCTGTTTGCGCTCACGTACTCGAGCCCGGCGCCGTTCGTGGAGAGTCTGCGCACGATCTTCGACGTGGCCAACCGCCCGCGACGCAGCATGAACAAGGCCGAGGAGGAGTTGCTGCTGCAGGCCGTACTGGCTCCGCGGCGGCTCGTCGAGTTTGACCCGAGCTGGCTGGTCGACTACCGCGAGCGACTGCTGTTCACGCCAGGGCGGGCGGTCACGCGCATCGAGCCGCTGGTGAACTATCCGGGGTGTATCGAGCTCACGGACCAACGGTATGGCTTGCGATGAATGGGCTTCAGCTGCATGACACTTGACGTTCTGTTGTGCGTGTGTGTGGCCGTTGTGCATAGGATATACTTCCAACCGGCTCGGTTGAACAACGTCGCGCACTCGATTCTCCACTGGGACTACGACGCCATCGAGCAGCTGTACAAGCGGCGCTACTTGCTTCGACAGACGGGCCTCGAGATCTACCTCAGGACAGGCGAGAGCTTTTTCTTTGCGTTTCGATCACGCCGCGAACGAGACGAGATCTACGAGTTGCTTGTTGAGCAGCCGGCTCTCGCACGGTTCGAACGGTCCAATATCGAGGAGATGATGCACATGTGGCAGCGAGGCGAGCTCTCAAATTTCGACTACTTGATGTTTCTGAACAATGCCGCTGGCCGCACCAAGAATGACTTGACCCAGTACCCTGTGTTTCCGTGGATCCTACAGGATTACACGAGCGAAAAGCTTGACCTCACGGATCCCGCAGTCTTCCGTGATCTGTCGAAGCCCGTGGGTGCGCTGAACGAAGAACGCCTCGCTTATTTCCGGACTCGGTTTGAAGTGATGCCACGCGGTGAGGAAGCCGATGGGATGCCACCTCCATTTTTGTACGGTACGCACTATTCAACTCCCGGATATGTGCTCTACTACCTCGTTCGGATGGCCCCGCAGCAGATGCTATGCCTCCAAGGTGGTAAATTCGACGCTGCAGATCGCCTATTCCGGAGCATTGACGTGGCATGGCAAGGCTGCACGACGAATCACACGGATGTCAAAGAGTTGATTCCAGAGTTCTTCGACACCTCACTCTCGTCTGAGCACTGGCTGACGAACCACCAACTTCTCGACCTCGGCACAACCCAAAGCCTGCAACGCGTCGGTGACGTCGTCTTGCCACCGTGGTCCTACGGCTCCCCGATCGATTTTGTTCGCAAGAATCGAGAAGCGCTAGAGAGTGACTACGTCTCGCAACATCTGCACGAATGGATCGATCTTATCTTCGGCTACAAGCAGCAAGGAGAGGAAGCTGAGAAAGCCAACAACTGTACGTCGTTATGTTGGTAATCTGGGGAGTCAAGCTGTGCGCATGTGCTGACGTCTCTGTGAGTGTTTGCCCATAGTATTCTATTATTTATCATACGAGGGGGCCATCGACCTAGAGACCGTGACCGATCCTGTCGAAAAGTGCTCCATCGAATCACAAATTCAAGAGTTCGGGCAGACACCGAGGCTGCTATTCTCAACACCCCACCCTTCAAGAAAAGAAAGTGAGGCAACGATCGAGGTTGCAACCCCGGATCTCATCCCGTCGCCTCGGATCCGCGAACCACGCGTGAGAGCACCTACCTACCCTCCGATTGAGCGAACGCAGCGTGGCCGTAATGCGATCGAACTCAAAGCACTCCGATCGACATCCGATAACGGCAAACTGGCAGGCAATCACCCCGAGTCCAACCTGCTTCTTCAGTTGTTTCAGTGCATCCACCAACCTCTCGTCCAAGTGCCTCGTGCCATCGGTGAGCTGGCCGTTCACATGTGGGGAGGCGCTGGGAACGGGAAGCCGCCGAAGAAATGGAACTGGCGCTCGAGACTCCGACGTCAAGGCAGCCCCATGCAGTGGCACTGGAAGTCCGAGGAGCCCATGGCCTTACACTCTGGCGAGATCACGTGTACAGTGTTGTCCAAGGACGATGAGACCCTCTTCTCGACGTGCAAGCACAGCTGTGTGAAGATAGCCGGTGTAAAGGATGGCAGCGTTTCGTTGGATCTCACCGCCAAGGCCGCGCTTTCATGTTGCGATGTATCCTCGGATGAGAAGCGTCTCCTCGTCGGGTGCTGGGATAACCGGGTGTACATGTATTCTCTCGAGACAGGACGCGAGCTTGATCGTGTCTTTGCACATTCAGACGGCGTCTCCGCGCTGTGCGTCGTCGGGAATGACCGATTCCTCACCAGCTCGTGGGACTCTACGATCAAGTACTGGCGGTTTACTCACAAATACCTCGTTGCCTCGCCCATCAAGACGTTTCTCGAGTGCGACGAACCCATCCTTTGCCTCGACGTTAGTCCCGACGGTATGTGGGGAGCCGCAGGCGCGCGCAACGGACTCGTCTATCTGATCAACTTGAACTCAAGCACGTTCCATCGCGAGATCTCAGTCAGCCCCGAGCGGCTCGGCGACGTCGCGTCGGTGTGTTTTGCCAGCTCGAGCGCAACGTTCGTGTGCATGACTTTTGCAAACGAGCTGGTGCAGTACAACCTCTCGGGCGAGAAGCTCTTCAGCATCGAGGTGAACGCTACAGGTCAAGTGAGGTACGATACGAGCCCCGGTGTGCATTTGTGGTGACAAGGCTAGACTCATTTTGCCGGTGCACTGTTTTCTCGTAGGTGCTTTGACAGCGATGGGGAGTATGCTGTTGGCGGCACGACCAACGGTAAGATCTTTTTCTGGAAGCTCCATGAGGAGGCTGGGAAAGAAGTCGTCTACGAGATCCCGCGCGCGCACGAGACGATCATCAGCTCCCTGGTCGTCGCGTACGACGGTTCGCGCGTGATCACCGGCTCGGTCGATGGCGTCGTGCGTGTGTGGACGCTCGAGCCCAAGCCGCCCGAGCCCAAGCGCCGCAAAAAGCGCTCAGTGCTGCAACACGAGATCATGCTACTACGCCGCTTCGAGCACCGCACGCTGCCGGCCTCGACGTCCTACTCGTCGCCCTATGTCTCGCAGCTCGAAGAGGCCCAGGCCTTCCTCGCGTGCTGAGAGAAAGTGAAGCCATGTTTGGTGCTGTATCTACTGATTTAGGTGTTATTTAAATTCTATTGTGATCTGATTGGTTGAAAGTAGGCTAGGATAATATCCGCTTTTGGGTTCCTCCTAAATCCGGCACTGGGTGGATTTTTTTTCATGTGTCTTTCGAGTGGCAGGGGGGAAACTCGCACAAAGCAGCGGAAGCAGCGCGGGGTCCAAGGGGAAACCTGCGTGGTGTCGGCGAGTATTTGCGCGGCGTCCATCGGCTTCCGGTTGCTTTTCCGTCAATAGATCGGTAGGACAAGTATGGACGAGTCCCTGTACGACGAGTTCGGCAACTACATCGGCCCGGACCTGCGCAGCAGCGACGAGGAGAGCGGCGACGAGAGCGAGGCCGAGTCGGAGCGCTCCGAGGAGACGCGCAGCCAGCGCGCGCGCAGCGACGGCGGCAGCGACAGCGGCAACGGGCTCAGCGATGACGAGGACGACGAGCGCGAGCGCGTGCGCCGCGAGATGGGCTCGCTGGCGGTCCACGGCGCGTCGCGGGGCGACGACGGCAGCGCGATCGTGCTCCACGAGGACAAGAAGTACTACCCGGACGCGCACGAAGTGTACGGCGACGTGGAGACGCTCGTGATGGAGGAGGACGCGCAGACGATCGAGACGCCGATCATCGAGCCCGTGAAGATCAAGTCGTTCTCGGTGCTGGAGAAGGGCACCCCGAAGACCACGTACTCGACCGAGTTCATGACCTCGCTCATGGACCACCCGCAGCTCATCCGCAACGTCGCGGTGATCGGCGACCTCCACCACGGCAAGACGCTTTTCATGGACATGCTGGTCGAGCACACGCATGTGGAGAAGTGGGACCCGACCAAGGAGAAGCGATTCACCGACACTCGCAAGGACGAGCAGGAGCGCCACGTGAGCATCAAGAGCACGCCTGTGTCACTCGTGCTCCCCACCACGCGCGGCAAGCACTATCTGCTCAACGTTATGGACTGCCCGGGCCATGTGAATTTCTCAGATGAGTCCACGGCGGCGCTCCAGATCGCGGACGGTGCGGTGCTCGTTGTTGATGCGATTGAAGGTGTCATGATGAACGTGAGTATATTAAGCAGCCTCTTGCGGAAGGTGGTGACGATGGCGATGGGAGAACTCATATCATGTGTGCTGTTATTGTAGACTGAAAGACTGATTAAGGCCGCCCTGCGTGCGCGGGTGAAGCTGTCTCTCGTTGTCAGCAAGGTTGACCGGCTCATTGTCGAGTTGAAGCTGCCGCCGGAGGATGCGTACTTCAAGCTGCTCCACACGATTGAAGAGGTGAACGCTGTTATTGATGCCAACACACCGCCCGGCGTGGAAAAGCAGCGTCTGTCGCCAGAGCTCGGCAACGTGTGCTTCGCCTCTGGACAGCATGGGTGGAGTTTCACCCTTGAGTCATTCGCTGAGATTTATTCTCAGACCCACAAAGGGGTTCCGGCAGCTCAACTTGCACCCCGCCTTTGGGGCAACAAGTACTACAGCCCACAGACAAGAACATTCAAGAACAAGCAGGTACACCACGTTCGTTGCACGCTCTGACTCTGACCCCTTGACTGACTTACCCCTCGTTTTCTCATTTGTTTCATAGCCTTACCCAAATGCACTTCGCTCTTTCGTCATGTTCGTTCTCGAACCACTGTACAAGATTTACTCCAAGGTCTTGAGCGAGGACTCGCAGACGCTGTTCAAATCACTGCGCGAGATGGGCCTCCGACTCCGCAAGGAACAGCTGACGCTCAACCCGCGCCCTCTTCTGAAGCTCGTCATGGCCCAATTCGTTGGCACTGCGACAGCAGGATTCGTCGATATGGTGGTGGAACATGTGCCCTCGCCTCTGGTGACGGCAGCGGCGAAGATTGAAGCTCTGTACACAGGAGGCCAAGCCAGTGGGAACAGGATTGTGAAGGGTATGCTGGCGTGCGACCCCAAGGCTCCACTCATGGTGAATGTTGTGAAGCTTTACTCGTCTCCCGACGGTACGACCTTCAGCGCCTTTGGTCGTGTGTACTCGGGTGAGCTCAAGCTCGACCAGCAAGTGAAAGTACTTGGTGAGGCGTATACCGCTGACGACGATGAAGATATGAGCTCGCGCACGGTGGAAGGTATCTGTATCCCAGAGGGTCGGTACAAGATCGGCGTTAACCGTGTTCCAGCCGGTAACTGGGTGTTGATCGAAGGAGTTGACGCCTCTATCTCAAAGAGTGCTACCATCACGGACGCCGATGAAGATCAGCTTCAAGATGAGGAAGTTAGCATTTTCCTGCCTCTCAGTAGATCTTTCGGCACAACCGCGACTATGAAGCTTGCAGTCGAGCCGTTGAACCCCGCTGAGTTGCCAAAGATGCTTGAAGGACTGCGAAAAATCAGCAAGAGCTACCCGCTCGCGCGTACGAAGGTGGAGGAGAGTGGCGAGCATGTCATCCTATGCACAGGAGAGCTGGCAGCAGACTGCATCATGCACGATCTGCGTCGAATGTACTCGGAGATCGAGATCAAGGTCGCCGATCCAGTAGTCGCATTCTGCGAGACTGTTGCCGAAACGTCCTCGGTCCAGTACGTTTGGGTTATGATTTGCGTGGTTGCAAACGTGTCCGATCATCTAATTATGTGCTTGTATCCTCCTCTTAGGTGCTTCGCGGAGACACCCAACCGCAAGAACAAATTGACAATGATTTCGGAGCCTCTGGATAGTGGTCTCGCAGCAGATATCGAGAGCGGTGCCATCAAGTTGGATGTACGTGGCGTTCGTCACTTCGTAGCGCGGTTCTGTGCGTGACTAACCGTTCTTTGCTATTTTCTAGATGGGAAAGAAGGACATTGCCGACTTTTTCCAGACGAAGTACAACTGGGATGTTCTGGCTGCTCGCTCTGTTTGGGCTTTTGGTCCTGAAAGCAACGGTCCCAACGTACTCCTTGACGACACCCTCGCCACCGAAGTCAGCAAGAAATCTCTCGGCACAATCAAGGAAAGCATCCTCCAGGGCTTCCAATGGAGCTGCCGTGAAGGACCCCTTTGCGATGAGCCTATTCGCAACACCAAGTTTAAAATTCTGGACGCCTCCATCGCGTCAGAAATGATTCACCGTGGTGGTGGCCAAATCATCCCGACTGCGAGACGCGTTGCGTATTCGGCGTTCCTCACCGCGACACCCCGCCTGCTTGAGCCGATGTACACATTCGAGATCCAGTGTCCAGCTGATACGGTCGCGTCGCTGTACCAAGTGCTATCTCGGCGTCGTGGTCATATCACCCATGATGCTCCAAAGGCAGGCTCTCCTCTTTATTCGGTGCGCGGTTTTGTGCCTGTCATCGAGTCGTTCGGACTGGAGACCGATCTCCGCGTGTTCACGCAAGGCCAGGCCTTCATCACGCAGGTCTTCGACCACTGGGCAGTTGTGCCCGGCGATCCACTCGACACCAGCGTTGTGTTGCGTCCGCTTGAGCCGGCACCCGTGCACGATCTCGCCCGTGAATTCATGATCAAGACGCGTCGCCGCAAGGGTCTAAGTGAGGACGTGAACGTCAGCCGATACTTCGACGAGCCCATGCTCCGCGAGCTCGCCAAGCACAAGATCGAACTGCAACACTTGATTTAGATCATGGACGACGTACCTCAAGCCGCGGACGTCTGTCTCACGAGCATTAGCTTCTTCAAGAAGCCAAGAAGCCTTCTTGGCTGATGAATTCATTCGTCTGTGAGGCAAAGGATTGTCGTTCTCACGGTTGTATCAACAGGACGGACGTCATTCTCACGGGGTAGTTGGTAAGTCACTAAACGAGGTAATCAAAGTTCGCAGAGCGGTTCATCACACTCATGGCAAGATGGCTCGTCGGGATCTCCGCGCAAGGCGCCGCGGGCCGTCGCGTAGCCACCGATGACGCAGCGAAGACCGCTCGCAAGACGGACCGAGGGGATGCTGGTGTAGACTGCGTTGTCGTATCGGTGGTGTCGACGGACACGAAGTCGATCGCGTGGCACATTCTCACGACCTCGGAGACAGCGGAGACGGACGCCACACTGACCCACGTCCGAGTCGTGTTGAAGACGCTTCAGTGGCAGGAGGATGCGGCGCACGCCGCTGAAATCGTCGTGTTCGTGGTGTCAGACACTGCTCCGCAATGGTGTGAGCGCGTGGAGGCCCTCGCGCTGGCCCAAGGCTACCAAGTTGCAGCGTCTGGACGTGGGCTGGCGAGCGACAGAGAGCTGAAGGACGAGTCTGTGCAGACGCTGCTGTCTCCTGCTGCTGGTGCCGTCTACAGAGACACACGCAGTGCCATAGGTATCACTGTCTTTGACAGTTGTGTGGACGCAACGTTCGCTCCCGCCATGGAACATGGCACGATATTGGGAAGTCCGAGGTTCGAGCACGGATTTCAACTCGCGGTGGAGACTCACTCGACACCACTGCGGCCGTACCTGAGGTGCACAACAACGATTCTTTATGCTGGGTATCGGATGACTGGGCTGAGTATGAACTGAATCTATACTGGCCGTCATTAGGCTCGACGAAGCGGCTCAGAGGATGTGGATCAAGCCAAGCGGAAGGCACTCTTCACCGTCCATTTACGGACTTTTGCGTCCGATGTGCCGAACCAAGATGGGAAGAACAACTTTGCTGCAGGTTTGACAGTGCTGGGACGATGCGAGCAGATCTATAGAACAGTGTGGTCCACTAACCGAGACCTGATACGCATCTTTTGACGTAGCGATTGCACCAGCCAGAGGTCGACGCCTGTGTCACTCGTGCTCCCCACCACGCGCGGCAAGCACTATCTGCTCAACGTTATGGACTGCCCGGGCCATGTGAATTTCTCAGATGAGTCCACGGCGGCGCTCCAGATCGCGGACGGTGCGGTGCTCGTTGTTGATGCGATTGAAGGTGTCATGATGAACGTGAGTATATTAAGCAGCCTCTTGCGGAAGGTGGTGACGATGGCGATGGGAGAACTCATATCATGTGTGCTGTTATTGTAGACTGAAAGACTGATTAAGGCCGCCCTGCGTGCGCGGGTGAAGCTGTCTCTCGTTGTCAGCAAGGTTGACCGGCTCATTGTCGAGTTGAAGCTGCCGCCGGAGGATGCGTACTTCAAGCTGCTCCACACGATTGAAGAGGTGAACGCTGTTATTGATGCCAACACACCGCCCGGCGTGGAAAAGCAGCGTCTGTCGCCAGAGCTCGGCAACGTGTGCTTCGCCTCTGGACAGCATGGGTGGAGTTTCACCCTTGAGTCATTCGCTGAGATTTATTCTCAGACCCACAAAGGGGTTCCGGCAGCTCAACTTGCACCCCGCCTTTGGGGCAACAAGTACTACAGCCCACAGACAAGAACATTCAAGAACAAGCAGGTACACCACGTTCGTTGCACGCTCTGACTCTGACCCCTTGACTGACTTACCCCTCGTTTTCTCATTTGTTTCATAGCCTTACCCAAATGCACTTCGCTCTTTCGTCATGTTCGTTCTCGAACCACTGTACAAGATTTACTCCAAGGTCTTGAGCGAGGACTCGCAGACGCTGTTCAAATCACTGCGCGAGATGGGCCTCCGACTCCGCAAGGAACAGCTGACGCTCAACCCGCGCCCTCTTCTGAAGCTCGTCATGGCCCAATTCGTTGGCACTGCGACAGCAGGATTCGTCGATATGGTGGTGGAACATGTGCCCTCGCCTCTGGTGACGGCAGCGGCGAAGATTGAAGCTCTGTACACAGGAGGCCAAGCCAGTGGGAACAGGATTGTGAAGGGTATGCTGGCGTGCGACCCCAAGGCTCCACTCATGGTGAATGTTGTGAAGCTTTACTCGTCTCCCGACGGTACGACCTTCAGCGCCTTTGGTCGTGTGTACTCGGGTGAGCTCAAGCTCGACCAGCAAGTGAAAGTACTTGGTGAGGCGTATACCGCTGACGACGATGAAGATATGAGCTCGCGCACGGTGGAAGGTATCTGTATCCCAGAGGGTCGGTACAAGATCGGCGTTAACCGTGTTCCAGCCGGTAACTGGGTGTTGATCGAAGGAGTTGACGCCTCTATCTCAAAGAGTGCTACCATCACGGACGCCGATGAAGATCAGCTTCAAGATGAGGAAGTTAGCATTTTCCTGCCTCTCAGTAGATCTTTCGGCACAACCGCGACTATGAAGCTTGCAGTCGAGCCGTTGAACCCCGCTGAGTTGCCAAAGATGCTTGAAGGACTGCGAAAAATCAGCAAGAGCTACCCGCTCGCGCGTACGAAGGTGGAGGAGAGTGGCGAGCATGTCATCCTATGCACAGGAGAGCTGGCAGCAGACTGCATCATGCACGATCTGCGTCGAATGTACTCGGAGATCGAGATCAAGGTCGCCGATCCAGTAGTCGCATTCTGCGAGACTGTTGCCGAAACGTCCTCGGTCCAGTACGTTTGGGTTATGATTTGCGTGGTTGCAAACGTGTCCGATCATCTAATTATGTGCTTGTATCCTCCTCTTAGGTGCTTCGCGGAGACACCCAACCGCAAGAACAAATTGACAATGATTTCGGAGCCTCTGGATAGTGGTCTCGCAGCAGATATCGAGAGCGGTGCCATCAAGTTGGATGTACGTGGCGTTCGTCACTTCGTAGCGCGGTTCTGTGCGTGACTAACCGTTCTTTGCTATTTTCTAGATGGGAAAGAAGGACATTGCCGACTTTTTCCAGACGAAGTACAACTGGGATGTTCTGGCTGCTCGCTCTGTTTGGGCTTTTGGTCCTGAAAGCAACGGTCCCAACGTACTCCTTGACGACACCCTCGCCACCGAAGTCAGCAAGAAATCTCTCGGCACAATCAAGGAAAGCATCCTCCAGGGCTTCCAATGGAGCTGCCGTGAAGGACCCCTTTGCGATGAGCCTATTCGCAACACCAAGTTTAAAATTCTGGACGCCTCCATCGCGTCAGAAATGATTCACCGTGGTGGTGGCCAAATCATCCCGACTGCGAGACGCGTTGCGTATTCGGCGTTCCTCACCGCGACACCCCGCCTGCTTGAGCCGATGTACACATTCGAGATCCAGTGTCCAGCTGATACGGTCGCGTCGCTGTACCAAGTGCTATCTCGGCGTCGTGGTCATATCACCCATGATGCTCCAAAGGCAGGCTCTCCTCTTTATTCGGTGCGCGGTTTTGTGCCTGTCATCGAGTCGTTCGGACTGGAGACCGATCTCCGCGTGTTCACGCAAGGCCAGGCCTTCATCACGCAGGTCTTCGACCACTGGGCAGTTGTGCCCGGCGATCCACTCGACACCAGCGTTGTGTTGCGTCCGCTTGAGCCGGCACCCGTGCACGATCTCGCCCGTGAATTCATGATCAAGACGCGTCGCCGCAAGGGTCTAAGTGAGGACGTGAACGTCAGCCGATACTTCGACGAGCCCATGCTCCGCGAGCTCGCCAAGCACAAGATCGAACTGCAACACTTGATTTAGATCATGGACGACGTACCTCAAGCCGCGGACGTCTGTCTCACGAGCATTAGCTTCTTCAAGAAGCCAAGAAGCCTTCTTGGCTGATGAATTCATTCGTCTGTGAGGCAAAGGATTGTCGTTCTCACGGTTGTATCAACAGGACGGACGTCATTCTCACGGGGTAGTTGGTAAGTCACTAAACGAGGTAATCAAAGTTCGCAGAGCGGTTCATCACACTCATGGCAAGATGGCTCGTCGGGATCTCCGCGCAAGGCGCCGCGGGCCGTCGCGTAGCCACCGATGACGCAGCGAAGACCGCTCGCAAGACGGACCGAGGGGATGCTGGTGTAGACTGCGTTGTCGTATCGGTGGTGTCGACGGACACGAAGTCGATCGCGTGGCACATTCTCACGACCTCGGAGACAGCGGAGACGGACGCCACACTGACCCACGTCCGAGTCGTGTTGAAGACGCTTCAGTGGCAGGAGGATGCGGCGCACGCCGCTGAAATCGTCGTGTTCGTGGTGTCAGACACTGCTCCGCAATGGTGTGAGCGCGTGGAGGCCCTCGCGCTGGCCCAAGGCTACCAAGTTGCAGCGTCTGGACGTGGGCTGGCGAGCGACAGAGAGCTGAAGGACGAGTCTGTGCAGACGCTGCTGTCTCCTGCTGCTGGTGCCGTCTACAGAGACACACGCAGTGCCATAGGTATCACTGTCTTTGACAGTTGTGTGGACGCAACGTTCGCTCCCGCCATGGAACATGGCACGATATTGGGAAGTCCGAGGTTCGAGCACGGATTTCAACTCGCGGTGGAGACTCACTCGACACCACTGCGGCCGTACCTGAGGTGCACAACAACGATTCTTTATGCTGGGTATCGGATGACTGGGCTGAGTATGAACTGAATCTATACTGGCCGTCATTAGGCTCGACGAAGCGGCTCAGAGGATGTGGATCAAGCCAAGCGGAAGGCACTCTTCACCGTCCATTTACGGACTTTTGCGTCCGATGTGCCGAACCAAGATGGGAAGAACAACTTTGCTGCAGGTTTGACAGTGCTGGGACGATGCGAGCAGATCTATAGAACAGTGTGGTCCACTAACCGAGACCTGATACGCATCTTTTGACGTAGCGATTGCACCAGCCAGAGGTCGACGTAACGATCCTTCACGAGCGCCACGACCACCTGAACAAGTTAATTCTCAGTCTCACTGACGCTAACACGGTGGGAATAGCGCTTGTGCAGCTATTCGACTGTGTTGTTCACGCAGACGCAAAGCACTCGTGGTTCTTGGGAAACCCAAGAGGACGAGGCACTTCGTCATTACCACCGCCAACACTTCAAGTACGCATCCCAAGTACGAGATACAACCACAGGACGATTGATGGCGATGTTGCGTTTACCACCTAGGAGTTTCGCACGTTTTGCCAGTTCGTTGGAGGCCTCGAATCGAAATGCGTGGCCCTCAAAAGGGCGTTTGAGGCTTGCGGAGCTCAATCGCTGAATGACGCATACGTCAACCAACTCGTGTCTACTATATCGACCGCCACAGCCCATTTTGTGCCCAGCGCAGAGTGTCAACTCGAGGCTTTCCTGACTGGCGAAAGCGCGGGTGCGAACCGTGTCAGCACCATCACCACGCTCCGCAGACAAACCACAGAATGCGAGAAAGCGATTCAAGCGCACCGCGAGGAGGTACAATATGGTCGCTCCCGCACGATAGCTCGCTTGTATTTGACTGACCATGCTGAAATCACGTAGATAGCGACCCATTTATTGCTTCCGCCGGAACGGATCAAGGTCGTCTTCGAAGAGGACGACTCCACGACCTCACGCTCAACGACCCCATCGGTCGTATTCCGCGTAACCCGTCAGGACGGACACCGCGTGTTCAAAGCCAGCGCGGAGAAAGACACTGGAGCCCTACATCGACGCGTGACGTTGGTGTTTTCTCGTCGAACGACTGGCGTATGGTTCTCAACGCGTCGCCTTGACACCCTCGCTGCACAATGGCGAGCGCTGCAGGTTGACATTACCCGGCTCGAGGCTCAGCTCGTTTCGTCTCTAGTTCACGAATACGATCTACACGCGCGAGGGCACCTGAATGAGTGCATCAGAATTGTCGCGGATCTCGACGTGTTGTCCGCATTCTCTCAAGTATCAGCTCGTCATGGGTTTTCTCGAGCGATCGTCACGGATGAAGGCGGAGCACTGGAGATCGAAGGTTTACGCTGGCCATGGGATGAGCCTTCCCTTTCTAGAGACTCACGCGTATCGTCGAAGCGCGCCAGACTCGACAGTGCCGGCCTTAGCTCTGTGCAGCTACTTCGCCTGAGTGAAGACGAACGAACTCTAGTGATCCACAGTGCGATTGACGACGACGCAACTGTTCCGGGCCGACTAGCGTTAGCGATTGTGCTCAACCAAGCGGGCTGTTTCGTGCCATGCACACAAGGTTCACTTCCCGTGTTCGACTCGTTGTTTGTTCGAAGCGGCGCGGTCGACAATACGCTCGCGAACCGGTCCACGTTCCTCACGGAGATGCAGCAAATGAGCCGGATTCTGGATCGCTCCACGCCACGCTCATTCGTGCTCATTGATGAACTCTGTCGTGGCACGTCGCCTGGTACGGGAGCGTCGTATCGCCTTATGATCTGGTGTGGTAGTCTCATTTGATGACTGCAATGATACAGGAGAAGGCCTCCCACTTGCTGTCGCGATATGCGAGAATCTCGCCGCGAAACGAGTGGCTACGATCTTGTCTACTCAGTGGACAGAATTATTCAACGCACTCGTTGCCAAAGACTCCACCACTGTGCCCTCCAACAAGGCGGACGCCGCTTCTTCCGTCGAGGCAATGAAGTGCGCATATACGGAGCGACTCAAAGAGTGCAACTCACGGTAAGCCCCGTTTCAACGGGAGGGTGACAGCCACAGGGATCCTTCTCACCGCCCCCCTACACTGTCGTTCTGTAGCTTTATTGCCCGCCTGAACGAGTTGGAGTTCCCACTAGAGATCGTTGACGACCTCATGCTCGACCTCTCCGCACCACGCGACACCCAAAAATGAGCTTTTCGTATCGGCTGTTACCTGCTTCAGGAACTTGCGAGACGCTCCTCTCTCAACGTCCAGACACATATCTCAGCCCCGGCTGCAACGATTGCCAAAGACGTACAAACGATTCGTGACACCCAAGAGGCCCAAGCGTGACCGAGGTGCGGTTAATGGGTCAACCAAGATATAGGTATGGTGCTCGTGGATTTAATAGTCGTCTCTCTCGCTCTTCGAGTCAAGCGCACAGCGTAACATTCCGCCTACTTTGGCGAGCGGATCGTCGCGGGCACGATTGCCTGTGCCGTGGTCACGTAGCCGTGACGCGCCTCACGGGCCTCTTTAGCGCGCTGCAGTTCGCGCTGGCGTCGCAACGTCTCTTCGCGCTGGAGCGTTGGTGGCCGCGTCGCGAGCCCGCTGCCAAAGTCGGTCGACATGGGCGTGTACTTGGCGGCCAGCTCATCACGTGTCGCGAGGTGCGGCGCGCCGTGCTCAAACACCAGGTTGTAGGGCAACCCGGCGCGCAGCATCGCGCGCTCGGTCAGGTTCTCCGGCGGCGCGCGGGCGCACTTGTCGGGCATCTCGCGCGGGTCGATATAGCTCGCCGAAGCCTCCGAGTGGCGCGCAATGGGCTTGGTCGTGAGCTTGGCCGCGAGCTGCGCGCCGATGCTGTCCTCAACATAGTTGCCGATCTTGACGCCCGTGGAGAAGGAGTTCTTGTGGCCGCTGATGCCGTAGCCGGGCGTCGTCATGGTCGCTAACGCTGAAGGTCTCTTCCTACCGCCTCTCTGGCCAGCAACGCAGGCGATGCAGGTGCGCACTTGTGCGTGTGTGCGTGCGCGTGTGCGTGCCCCTCTTCTAGGATCAGACGCATGTAAGGAAGCTGTTCAAGGGCAAGGCGGGTTGCATCCCAAAAATACGGGGCGCGAGAGAGACAGATGTGGTGTATTTTACGCTGAGACGGCGTGGGCGGCGCTGCTCCCACAGGGCATCGACGAAGACGCCTCCTCCCGGTCGGGCACGCGATACCGGAAGAGCGGGGACGCGCCCTTGTAGGTCATGAACGGCACCGTGCTCTCGACGCGCTCGGGCGTCCAGGCCGCGATCTGGAACACGTAGGTGACCACGCGCGTGCCCGGGCGCAGCCGCCGCGCGAGCTGCGCGGCCATGTCGGCGTGCGGCAAGAAGAAGAGCACGACCACGTCCACGTCGCGCATGTCGACGTCCAGCCAGTCGGCGTGGGCCACGCGCACGCGGTCCGCGAGGCCCGCGGCGTGCGCCACGCGCACAGACTGCGCGACGAGCGCGCCGTCGATCTCGACGCCGCGCGCGGCGCGCAAGAGCGGCTGCGCCTCGAGCGCCGCGAGCAGCACGCGGCCGTCGCCGCTGCCGATGTCCAGCAGCGTCTCGCCCGGCTGGAGCTGCGCGAGCCGCAGCATGGCCGCGACGGCCTCGGCCTTGGCCGGCACGAACGGCGACCACGCTGAACGGAAGACGACAGTGGGGGGTCAGAATAAGAAACCCACGAACCACGGGGGGACAACGCGTGTTGGACGTACGCAGGCCGCGGCGCACGCGGTCGACGTGAAGCAGGCGCCCGCGGCGGCCGCGGAAAAGCGCCTGGAGCTTGGTGGCGGCGAGGGCGCGCGTCGCGGCGGCGGAGGAGGCGGAGGCGGCCATGGAAGCTACGCGGCGGATCTGATCCCGGGCATGCGCCGCTTCAACAAGATGCGACCGTATAGGAATAGCGCATACACTACTTCAAGTTTTGACCAATCAAGCGCAACAAACGTAGATTATTGTCCAATGAGAGATGAGTGATTGGTCCAAGCAGCAGATAGATTTGTACCAGTATGTGGCTTTGGGCGAACGCGCGCCCTCGGCCTCCGACAGTGAAGCGAAGCGCTCTTGCACGCCCGGGAGCACGGAACATGCGGAATCACCTTCATATACATCGTCGTCGACGGATTGGTGGAGCGCTGGACCGTCGCGTTGTGCTGCCCAACGCACTTGCAACGTGGTGGGAGTGTCCACAACGCCCCAAGAACTATCCTCTCGGAGGGCATCGCGATCGGCATCGCGATCCGCTGCAACTGGCCGCTGACAGCGTTCCAAGCGCGTGCTCCACGCAGCCGCTGGGCTCGACCGCCCCGTCGCTGGATTGCGCATGCTTTGGGCAGTGCACTGGCTTCGGGGGGACTCGCTTTGTATTCTTCAGCGCGGAGACGCCAGCGCGCAGTCGCCAGCAACCACAGACTGACGCGGTCGCTTGCGCGTTCCTGTGCTCCCCCCATTTTCGATAACTCACGCTGCCCCAGCGCGCATCACTCGCTGAGCATATCTGTGAGGAGCTGGAAAGCCCAGCCTAGACCATTCAGAGCCCATGTAGCCATCTAAAACCAGCTTCTCCGCGAGACGGCCCGTGGGGAGCGCATTTGTACACGAGATGAAGCGCTGCTTCGCGTCCCTGTGGGTTAAGCCGCTGGATGGGTACTGTGGACGGCCGTCTAGGAGGAGGGCCAGCTCATTCCGCCTACTCGGTTTGCGGCCTTTGCCTTCGAAGCTAGAGCTCCACAGTCGACTGGGCGCCGCCCTCGGGCGATGCGAGAGCGATCGCGCTTCACATGAGCTGGCCCCTTGGTTCGAAGTCGCGCTTGACTTGTCCCCGGCCGACCAGTGGCGTTCGGATCCTTCCCCCTTGGGTTTTGGGCAGCTGCGCGAGTGCCATGCCGTGCTGGTCGCCGAGCACGTTCCGATCGCGTGCCTCCTTCATGCGCAGCTCAGACGCCTCCCCGCGATAACACCACCGTTTCCAGCGGCCCCCAAGCGCAGTTGGTTGCGCATGTTGTTCTGCATGGTTCAGCATCTTTCTTTTCCGATAACTCACACCTCCGGTACTCTGGCGCATTCCGTTCTCATGCACGCAGCTGCTCCACACGCCAACGCCTTCCTCCTGCTCCTCCTCCTCGATCTCCATCTCCTGCTCCTCCGTCGTTTCCATTCTAGATAACTCACGTTGCCTGCTGCACCTCCACATCCTGTTGTACTGTACCGTACTGAGCTGTCCCGGAGGTGGGGAGGAGCTCAGCTCGTCACGAACCCCTCGGCCAATCAGAAAGCAAGGTTGAAACGTTGAAGCTTGAGTGAAGCCATCTTGTGTATCGTTTTGGATGACTTGCACTGCACGCAGTGCAGTCCAGCGAGGCACCACCGCCACACGAGAGCGATTGCGCTGTGAGGAGGTGCCGTGGGCACGCGTGGACGCGTGGTGTCCAGGAGGCGAGAACGCGAGAAGGGTGCGCATTAGTCCAGGCACAACGCCACGACGACGACGCGAGCGCGCGAAGTTCCGGTTTGCGCAACACAGACCCAGACACAGGCCACGAGGAAGAGAGGGAAGAGCACTCGCGTTGGCGGGCGTAGATTACGGAGAACTCTACTAGCACGTGAAGGGTACACGACGTAGCCATGCCTCCGCTTGACATGCATCATATTCGTCGACCTGAGGTTGATGGATCGACTGATCGTGGCGGTGTACACGAAGCAAAGCAACACAGAGCCTGTCGTTGGGCCGCATGCATCCAAAGTGCGCTTCAACGTGGAAGGGAGATTGATACAAGCATTCACACGCGCGTTGCGACAACGCGCTCGGTCTCGGCTTTGCTTGACGCTGCGAAATCACTCGCGTAACGCGCGAAGCCATCATTCCTCGACGAGGTCACGATCCAGTCTGGCGTGCGAAGACGCGGAGGCGCTGAAGCGGCTTTTCCTGAGAAAAACTAAAATACTCATCATCATGCCAGGCGAGATTCCGACGGCGATGGTCCTGGTGGGAGTGAACGGCCGAGCGAATCTCGACGTGCTGGAAGAACGCGATGACGGAAAAGAACGTTCGCGTCCGGTTGGTTTCGGGCGCACCGTATCCAGAATAAGGAGCCACCGGGATGTCTCAACTCAATCCGTCGCGCGGACTAACACCAGCCTCCTGGCGATCCGCCGCGTCTGGCCCGAGCCTCACCAGCAGAGCGTCGCTTGTGGGGTGCGGACGGCCACATCCGGAGTGAGCCCCAGCGGAGGATAATGGACGATTCCCGCATTGCCACGAGTGGTGGAGACGGTGGCGGGAGGGAGCTCTGGACGGCCCCCTGTGCTGAGCCAACAAGCGACCATTTCTCTCGCGCCATGGACACTTGCGTTCCTTTGCG
Source organism: Pythium rhizo-oryzae (assembly GCA_027475725.1). Taxonomy (NCBI): domain Eukaryota; phylum Oomycota; class Peronosporomycetes; order Pythiales; family Pythiaceae; genus Pythium; species Pythium rhizo-oryzae. The sequence goes on from JAMFLL010000058.1 coordinate 34,193, forward strand.
TGACGATGAGAAGGCAGGTGGGGAGCCAAGGACGCCTGGTGTTGTCTGTATGGGACCTTGAAGCCAGGTGGAAAAGATCGGACCTTTTCCATTCCGCCAATCAGAAGACGCGATGGATTCATATAAGCCAATCAGAGAGTGCCATTTGGCATCCATCGTTGGATCGCGACCAATGAAACGCCCCCCATGCGGCAACAGCCCCCACCTGACCGCGCCGCCCACGCCGCGGAGACCGTGACACGCGTCTTGTCACGCGCGTGTCGCTTTGAAGAGCGCCACAGCATGTGCAGTGCCAGCAGCGTGGCTGGAGCGTCTTCCCTTTCTTCGCACGCCAGACGCCGTGGGGATTGAGGCGGCGTGGTGGTCGCTGGGGCTCTGGGGCGCTCATCCCGGCTGCGGCGCAGGTGCGCTGCCCAGCGTGCTCAGCTCTGAGCAGGGCGTCCGGTTGGAGCGGGCCGTTGCGTATACCAGATCCCGCGTGCATCGTCTGCCGCGTGATTGCGCCGGTCGATGGGGAAGCGGAGAAGCGTGCACGCGGATCAATGCGGTGTGATTGCGAGGGCCCGGCAGCTTGGTCGGCCGGCCGGCGGCCAGGCTGTCTGCTGCGCACGCTCGGAAGACCTTTGTGCTGGTCGCCTAGCGCGCCACTTTCTCCGTCCTTCAACGTTCAACGTGGAGGCGTTCGGGGCCAAGCACGGGCGAATCCCAGGCCCATCGCCACGCGCCTTCTCCGGTGGGGAGCTCTAGGGATCTAACTGCACACCACGAGGAGGTGGCTGGCTGGGATCCTTTGATATCGTATCCTAGATTCAGTGGTAGTAGGGGAGAGACAGCCAAGTCCACGGGAGCTGTCCGTTGAACGGCTTCGGATGCGAAGCCATGTGCGCATGTCAAGGGGCGAAAATGTGCGGGAATTTTGGCTGCTGACGTCAATTCACTGGTTTATGGTAGTTCACTTCACACTTCAAGCAAGCGACTGGAGATACTTTGTACCGTACTTTGTACTGCGGGGAGAAAGGGGCAAGGGTTACGAAGACCTACCCACACACCTTTATCCGAAGATTCATTCACTGGATTCCAGCAATCTGCGGTGCAATTTGTATGGGCCGTTTCCCAAAGACAACTCCATGTTGCTGGTCCAGGAACGCCGCCTTCGTAGGGGATAGGTTTCGTGCTGGTCCACTTCATCCCGATTCTTCCATTCTGTTGGGGTCCAACAGTCCAAGTGAACTTATTTCCCTGTCAAAACTGTTGAATTTGGACAGAGAGCCGTGGGTTTTGGCTTCATGATTTCCACGGATCTACAGCCAGCCTGCTCCACATCGAGGGCTCCGCCTGCCCGCAGCAAGGCGCACCAGAGAGTACGGTGTTGAGTGCGTCAACCACGCGCTTCTCTGGACCGCGAGTGCTCGCGAAGACCGCTGGTGCGCCCAAAGCAAATGGCGCAAGAGCTCAAGAACACACGTGGCAAGCTCGGCAGGTGTGACACGCACCGCCCATGGAGGATGGCTTCGCGGCGTTGTAGTTGTAGTCGCGTTCCGGACGAAGCCACGATATCCAGCACACCCTCCAAACCCACGTGGAGTCGTATCTCTACGGACCCATTCGCCAGCAGGTCTCGCGAGCATCATCGCAATCAAGCGAACAAAAAGACCCTCACACTCTCTACACGGTCGATAGTTGCACCCATGTTGGAAGGGTGTGGTGGATGTGGATCGATGGGCGTTTTGGCCGTTAGACTCTGGATCCCACGCACAGCGTGCATCTCGTAGTGGGCATCGTAGTGGTCGCCTAGCTCGCCACTTCGTGGTTGAAGTGAACTTTCGTTGAACCCGCGGAACCCTCCTGGTCCTCCCCCAAGAATGCAGCCATGTACTGTACTGTAGGGAAAGCCATAACGACCCGGACGAAAAAAACAAAATGACGGCAGATTGTTCCGGCACCTGTGAACAGATAGATCGTTTCTTTGTGGGCGGAGCCACGAGGCTCGCACTGGACTCGGATCCGCGGCGGCGAGCGTGCGTGCGCGTATGCGCGTATTGTTTGCGATGCTGCGCTGGTATCCAGGCCAGAGCACCATATTAATACACTACATTATGTGAACTCACTGCGACGTCCAGACACAGAGCTAGACAGAACAGTCGTCCCTTGCTTTCCTTCTCGGCCCGGAAAGATATTTTGTTCATCATCCGAGCTGCCGGAAGGTTCTTGGCTCACTTCGTATCTACCGCTTTTTGGGAACCTCTGGCATCAGGCTGCCTCTTTTCGGCTTGGCCGAACCATTTGGGATCGTCTGCTGTGTACCATCACTCCTCTACCTACCCCTATCTCCGACGACTTTGGTCATCGAGTGGCCCCTAAAAGTTCTACTTTGCACCCTTATCCATACTTGTAATCCTGTTGTTTGTATGCAAAGGTGATCAATGAGGGTAAAAGTTGCAATTTGTGGGTGTATCTTGGAGGGTTGAGGGTTGGTGCTGGTCCTGGCTGCGCCTCCCACGTCTGGCGTGTGTTGATCGGGCTCGTCTGCTTCGTGCGCCGTGTGCCACCACTGATTTTCACTTGTCTCCCTCTCAAAAGTGATCCCAAACCCACTGTCGTAGACTTCAACGCCCGGCTGGACTCACCTGCGTCTCTTGGTTTTCGTATGCCCGCGTGAGCCGCGGGGTCCTGTCCGCGCCACGGTACCGTGTACCAGGCAGCCACAAGGGCCCCGTGGGATCCTCACCCATCTGGTGGTTGGCGGTTCCGTCCGTGAGGCTGCGCATCCGCGCGCGATCCCGACGAGCTCATTTGCGAAATCGCCAGCTCCCGCCCAAGCCACAGCCAAGAAGAAACCCCAAAACCGAACGCCATGGAGAACACCGCCTTCCTTGACGAACGCCAGGACGTCCGCGCCGCCCACGTGCTGCTCCCGCGCTTCGGCGCCGACCTCGCGGCCGCCGCGGCCTCGTCGTTCGCCGTGTCGCCGTTCGTGACCATCATCGACCGCGCCATCGCCGAGAACGCCAGCGGCCGCCGCACGCTCATGCACGCCGCCAAGGAGCTGTCGCTCTCGTTCGTCAAGCACCCGCTCCGGTTCTGCAAGTCGCGCGAGTTCGCGTGGATCTTCGGGCTCTACACGGCCACGTACGCCACGGCCAACACGATCGAGACCGCCTACGAGTGGCGCGAGAAGGAAGGCAGCATGGTCAAGCTCGGCGCCACGACGCTCGTCAACATGTCGACCGTCATCGCCAAGGACGTCGCGTTCGCGCGCATGTTCGGCGTGGTCAAGCCGCACCCGTTCCCGCTCGCGACCATCGGGCTCTTCGCCATCCGCGACGGCATCACGGTCGTCTCGTGCTTCCACATGCCCCCGATCGTCGCGGAGAAGCTCAAGAACTGCGGCATCAGTGAGAACACGAGCGCTGCCGTCGCGCAGATCGGTCTCCCGGTTGCCGTTCAGGTGCTCTCGACGCCGCTCCACCTGCTCGGTCTCGACCTGTACAACCACCCGGTCGCGGACCGCGCCGCGCGCCTCCAGTTCATCCAGCGAGAGTCGTTCCGCTCGTCGCTCGCCCGCGTGGCGCGCGTCGGCCCGGCCTTTGGCCTCGGCGGCATCGGCAACACCACCATCCGCTCGCGCCTCCGCGCGATGATGGAGTAAAGCGGCGCCCATCCTCCTCCTCCCCCCTTTGTGTGCGAGAAGCTCATCGTCGTCCCTGTGCATGGGCCTCGGCTTCTCCACCTCCGTTCCCTCCATTTTTGAGTCCGCTGGCGCCGAGAAACTCGAAACTTATTTATTCCAAAGGGTGAATTCCTCTAATTTGAATCCCAAAGTCTGTACTTTTACACGTTTACCGTCGACGGGTGTCCCAACTTGTTCTTGTTTTTTGTTCATTTTTTGGGTTTGACAAGAAGCTCTAGATTCGCGATTTCGATCCGGGGCGTCAACAGTTTCCCAGGACCAGCACGTCATCCGCCGGGATTGTTCCAAAGAAAGAAGCGAACAAAAGACAGAGAGCCAAGACAGAGAGCCGAGTGACGTCATGGCACATGAAGCGCGATTGTTCTCCAGGCAGAGCTTAGGATCGGACTAAACGACCCGAAACCACCGCCGCCGCAGCGACCAGACAGGACCAACGCGAGCCTCCACAATGATTTTCTTCTCTCTGTCGCAAGCAGGACCATGGCGAGAATCTCCGAGCTCGGCGAGTCGCGTCTTCTGGCCCCATTCGCCGGCCCATTCCATCGTTATTCCCGGGAGAACAAACCGCGCGATCCAACAACACGACGCGCTTGCACCTTCAAAGCGACGGATGCGATGATGCAGGTGACGTCATGGCTTCGTCCAGACCAACACTCCTCACTTCACGCCAATCCGCAGCGACATTTAACCCTACACCTCGTCGAGAGCCGCCGCGTCATCGTCTAATCATCCCTAAATATGCAATTTTACATACAAAAAGATATAAAATGGTGCTAAATAGGAGTTGTGTTTAAAGGGTTGGGGGTATGAAGGCCATGGAGTGTGGTCCGTTCTATGTGCAAACCGACGAGTGGTTGATGTCCCACTTCTGGCTGGCACTTGCCTCCCTCTCAGAATCGTTTGAACCCATCTCCGCCCCGACCACGACTGGCCAACCGAAGGGCTCCGAAGCGCAGTGTACCGTACTGTACCAGCCCAAAGCGTTTTGTTCCACGCGCGCCCGTCAGGCGACGGCTCTCGTGGGCACGTTTGCGCTCGTCCCTGCCATTCCCCGCTGACACTGAACCCGTCACGCAAGGCTCCTCATTGACGTCGCCCGGGCATCAGTCCTCCGCTCGGACGCAGAATCCCCCCACACGCGGCACAGCTCTATTCTCGTCCTGCGCGCCTTCCCCCAAGAGGGCGAATCTGCGACTGTGCGTGAGGCCTCCAAGCGCGCGGTGCGTGACGGCCGCGTGTCGCTCACTTTTCCATTCATCCTCCGGATCTGATCCTCCGGTTGTTTAGTCTGGTTGTTTTTAGACAGGCAAACTTGCCACTGCCACTCTTATCGAGATCCTTCTCGGCGCCCGGTGTTTTCAAGCGCAGGCACCACCAACGGTCTGTGAGTGTGCTTGTGCTGTCTTACCGGACCGTCCGCACCCTCCTTCCCAAGCCGGCTCCAATGTACGACTCAGTTCTCGTCGAGCTTCCCCGCTGAGAGCTCCCCAAACTCACGCACTCGTCTCGTTTCCTCTCGCTATGATCCCGACGATCGCGCCCCCCGTGCCCACCGCGCCCGTGCACCTGGCGCTGCAGCAAATGGACGAAGCCATCGCCACAGCGACGGCGTCGGCCACGGCGACCAAGGACGGCCAGCACTCGGTCGCCACGCTGTTCTCGCGGTTCGGCGCCGATCTGACAGCCGCCACAGTCTCCTCGTTCGCTGTCTCTCCGTTCGTGACCATCATCGATCGCGCGATCGCCGAGAACGCTAGCGGCAAGCGCACACTCGCCCATGGCGTCAAGGAGCTGTCGCTCTCGTTCGTGGCGCACCCGATCCAGTTCTGCAAGTCTCGTGAATTTGCGTGGATCTTCGGGCTCTACGCCGCCACCTACGCCACAGCCAACACGATTGACAGCTTCTACGACTGGAAGCAGCAAGACGGTAGCATGGTCAAGCTCGGCGGCACGACGCTCGTCAACATGACCAGCGTCATCGCCAAGGATCGCGCGTTTGCGCGCATGTTCGGCGTGGTCAAGCCGCACCCGTTCCCGTTAGCGTCGATCGGGCTCTTCGCCGTGCGCGACTCGCTCACAGTCGTCTCGTGCTTTCACGCACCGAAGATTATCACCGAGAAGCTCTCGGGCTACGGCGTCGACGAAGGCACGACCAACATGATCGCTCAGGTTGGCGCGCCCATCGCAGTCCAGATCCTCTCGACGCCGCTCCACTTGCTCGGGCTAGACCTGTATAACCACCCGATCGCGGAGCGCGCCGCGCGTATCCAGTTCATCCAGCGCGAGTACTTCCGCTCGTCGCTGGCGCGCATCGCGCGGATCGGCCCGGCCTTCGGCATCGGCGGCATTGGCAACAAGGCGATCCGCTCGCGGCTCTCGCCCAAGAGCGAGGAGGAGAGCGGGGGCACGACCTCGTAAATCACTCCAGTGCCATCGCCATCGCCATCGCTATTTTACATGAAACCAGACACGGATCATCTGCACGTTGCCCCTCCGCCACCTATAAATGACTCAATGTGACTTTACACCTTGCTCCTCGAGCTGAGTTGAGGAGAGAGAATCTACCGATACGTTCATAATTCGCGAGCCTCCCTTTCAGAGTGATTCTATATCTCTATTGCGGCGCGCCCTTCACGCTATCGTCGGTGCCGGACGGCTCGTCGTCGTCATCGTCTCCCTCCTCCTCCTCGTCACTTGCGTCACCTCGCTCCTCCAGGTCGCTCACATCAAAGTCCTCGTCGTCCTCTCCGTCGTCATCAAACTCGTCGCCCTCGTCCACCGTGGGCATGCGGCTGAACGCCTCGTACTCACCGCCGAGACGGCCCATCATCTCTGCCCACAAGTCTTTCTTCGCACTCACGGCCACTGAGAGCGGCGCGCGCACAGCCACCCACGTGCCGCGCTGCATCTCGCCGTCCAGCTGACCGGCCGTCCACGAGGACATGCCGTTGATAAATACCACGTCCGTCTGCTTGAGCTTGCCGGACTCGACGGCCTTGGCGGCCTCGTCCAGGTCGATGCCCTGGAAGAGCTCGTCGTCGTTCGTGGTCTTGAAGTTGCTCGCGACCACGCGCTCGCCGCCCAGCTCGGCCTGGCTGTGGAGGATCTACACGTATCCCATCATCGAACAAATGGTGAGAGTTTCCATCGTGATAGCTACGTTTCAATACCAAACGCACCTCGGCAAAGTCGGTCCGCAGCGGGCCGCCCTTGCGCACTTTGCTCGCGCCGAACGCGCGCAGGATGCGTGGGTGCACCTTGAAGCGCTTCATGAGCGGGACTTTGGTCGGCTGGTTCACGATGAAGCCCTTGGTGCCCTTGGACGCCGAGTGCTCGGTCAGCACGATCACGGCGCGGCTGAAAATGCCGTTGAGCATCGGGTGCGCGAGCAAAAACACGCCCGTGGCCACGTTGTCGGCGAGCCGCACGTGCAGCGGCGGCTTCTCGACGGCCTGTTCGCGCAGCGCCTGCGCGATTGTGAGCTCCTTGACCAGCTTGGCGCGCGCGGCGTGCGGCGCCTTGCGCGTCTTGCGCGTCGCCGACGAGGGCGCCTCGAGCACGCCGCAGTCCACGGCGTGGGCCAGGCGGTCGTTCAGCGCCTTGAGCGCCACGAACGCCGTGTCCAGCGCGCGCTTGGCGTCGTCCGCGGGCGCGCGGAAGCGGGCGCGCACGAGCGCCTCGACCGACGCGCGGTCCCGCGACGGCAGGTAGTACGAGCGGTTCTGGAGGAACGCAAGCAGCTCGCGGTTGAAGGCCTCGACGTGCGGCAGCCGCGTCTTGCGCTCGCCCACGACCGGACGCTCGAGCATGTTGGAGGACACGAGCGCGCGCAGCGCGGCGCTGCGGTCCAGCGCGCGCGCCGCGGCCAGCAGCTCGCGGTAGACCACGGGCACGAGCTTCATGGCCGGCCACCGGATATGTGAGACTGAGGAGCTCCAGCGAGAATAGTGACATACCCCCGTTGGAGTGTCATCTAGAACATCGTGTGGTTCACATGATGGGCGGGGCGATTAGTTAATTAGGCTAGGGTGGTTTTTGGGAGGTGTGTAACTCTGGCCCAACGGGGGTTACGTTGGGGACCTGTGTTTTTGGTTGGCAAAACACGGTGCGACACGGCAACCGGCCCCATCGAAACAGTTCGTGGGAGCTGATGGTGGGTGGACAGCGGCCGGTCGTGCCACGACTCGTGGTGGATCCGCTAGATCCACTTGTCAGGTCAGGCGACGACCAGCGAGGACGCAGAACACGTCCGGAACGCTTGCTCTGGACGGCCAGCCGGCCGGCACAGGCTCCGCAGACACAGAAAGCTTCACTTGTATATTTTTCGCAGGTGAGAGGGAATGGTCTCTGTTATTTCCCGTTGAGGTCCGGACCCGAGGGCCACATAGAGAGCGTGAGATCTCTCGCGGCAAATCCCGCGGACCCATCCACTGTAATTCCACTCGTCTCAAAGAGATGGCACTGGAATGCTCCTGATTCGATTCGTGTATATCAAGCAGCTCATCGGGTTTGACGTGGGGCGCTGGATGTGTGTCGAACTTCCTGTCTGATATTTCACTGCTGAACGGGTGCGGCGCGTTGGCGGCACTGAGAACCGCAAGCGGTCGCCTCACTTTCTTCTTCGGGTGCCTAAGGCACGGGGCTCTGTGTGAAACTGGCCACGTGAGACTCGTCTGAGAGATGAAGTTTGGAGGTCTCATAGAGCTATCTATGTTGGGAGAAAGTGTGCCGAAATATTCGGCCGCCTGGGAAGTGCCCTTGCGGCCACCCGGGGAGGCGATCACTCCCCACTGCGGTCAAGGAGAGCAAGCGGTTCGTGGGTTCCGACGCAGCTGGCCGAGGCAGCCGCGGGCCGTTGTGTTTATGCAGTCCGAGGACGACTTCACCAAGAAGTTTCTGCACTGGAGTGGAGGGGCGTCGGAGAACTCTGTACAGTACGATAAGTTCGTTACAGTACACTGTCCATTGCCCAAGGTTTCATGAGGCACGGCGCCGCCGTCGGCGGTCTTGATCCGAAGACGCAAAGCCACTGTTGTCGCCTCAACACACCTCGAAGACTGCGGCAATGATCCAGGGGTAGGGCGTCCGCCTCCCCTATTCGCCATCCAAACGGCTCTTGAAGTCTCGGCGTCCACCATAGTCCACTGTAGGTACCCGGGTTTTGCCCGCCTCCGCGGCGCAAAAAAGAACAACCAGAACCTTTTAGGCCTTGCCAGGGACACGGCGAAATTCCACACACAGGCCATCAACATCATCACGCACCACATCTGCGACGCCCGGCCGCAGCCCCAGCGAGCCAACTCCCAACGCACGCCCCAACACCAACGCTCCCCATATCCAATTCTGAAGCGTAATGCGGAGGCCAACGACACCGGAACTAGACTTGGAGCCCGAGGACATGGAGCTCGTCCGCCGCAGCCGCTCGCGCGCGTCGACGCACTCGTCCTCGAGCGCCACCGCCGCCGCCGCGCCGTCGCTGGCCTCGTCGTCACAGTCGGCGCTCGACCCGCCGGCGCTCAACTCGCGCGTGACGTCCAACGACCACATCGCGCTCCAGTTCTTCTGGCAGGGCTACGAAGCGCACGTCCACAGCCGCGCGAACGACAGCGTGGCGTCGTGCTTTTTCAAGTCGCAGTGCGGCTGCTCCGCGGACAACGGCGACGCCGAGTTTGTGCGCATCATTCCGGTCCACGAAGTGCGCGAGCGCTCGATCCACGACATGATGAAAGTGCAGATCGTCGCGGTCGCCTCGCAGCGGTACCTGCGCGCCACGCGGGTGTCCAAGTACCTCAAGTGGTCCGACACGCGTGACGAGCAGACCGTGTTCCAGATCCAGATCCCGGACCGCAACAAGCCGCTCACGCGCGAGACCAAGTTTACGCTCGCGAGCACGTTCTGGCCGGGTCACTCGGTGGGCTTCACCACCGCACCGCCGCTGGGCTTTAACCGGGACCACGCCAAGGCCGTGGGCTTTCTGACCATGGAGAAGAAGAAGCACCAGGCGCCGCTGATCTTCCCGCTGCGGTTCCGTGCCGTCCACCGCGCCGTGCGGTTCATCCGCTTCAATGCGTCGTCGTCGTTCGAGGAACCCGTGCCGTTTGTGACCACCACCGACATGTTATTTATTGACGAGGACCACGAAGACGCGGTCGCGGACGTGCCCGTCGCGATCCTGCTCACGACTTCGACGGCGCCTCAACCGGAGGACGAAATCCGGGAACTGTGTCCGTATTGCACGGGCCTCTTCCGGCGCCGCGATGCGCTGCTGGCCCACATCCGAGACTACCACGGCGAGTGGATGCACCGCGAGTCCATCGCCGGCTCGTTCTGCACACACTGTGGCAACCGCTGCATAGATGGCGTCTGCGGGCGCTGCCTCAGCACAGCCGTGTACATTTGAAGATAGCCGCTAATATTCAGATCGAACATACACGAACGTTATGCTGATGTTGTGCTCCACCATTTCCATTTTTCGATGTGGGCCATCTCGTTCTCCGACGTTGGCCCACTGTTGGTTAGACAGGTCCGACATGCTGTAACGAAGGGTATTATTGATGTGGCTGACTTGGGTGGGACTGCATGTCTATGTTGACGTATTGGCCAATCAGGCCTCGTAATCTGACAACCGTCATCAATCTCTGGGATCTCATTGGCTGGTTGGCTTCTCATAAACGTGATTTGAGCCATGTTCTGTGGGCGCCACAGGCAGACACACTGGGAAAAGAGCAACAAACCAACAAATCCACCACCACACATACACGAATCCGACGACCATGGCCACCAACGCGAGCGTGACGACCGCGGCGCCCTCGCCGGCGCCCGCCGCGCCCGTGCTGGGCAAGTCCGGCAAGAAGATCTGCTGCTCGTGCCCGGAGACCAAGAAGGCGCGCGACCTGTGCGTCGTGACCAACGGCGAGGACCTGTGCAAGGACGTGATCGAGGCCCACAAGGCGTGCCTGCGGAGCGAGGGCTTCACGGTCAAGTAAACGACGCGGTCGAGACATATTCGAGAGGTAGAAGAAGAAGAAGAAGAAAGAAAGAAAAAGCTCTCGGGCGCCGGCTGCGGTTAGAGTGCAGGCGGCGACTAATATCTCCAATGGCGTTTTGTTGTTTTTTTATCGTTCTCCCCCCGTAATGTTAGTGCCTTGGCGCGCCTCACTGCGATTACATGCTGCCCGATCATGCGGTGGAGTGTTCATGTTCACAGGTCTTCCTGCAGCGGCAGCTCGCCTTCCACGACGCGCAGGACCATGCGATGGCGATGGAATTCCATGTCCTTCTGCGAGAACGAGAGCGGCTATTCACAGAAAGACAAAGCGGTCAGCCACCAACCAAGCCACGTAACGACGAAGAGACCATGGACGCACCTCGTTGCGCGAGAGAAAGTCGGCGAACATGCAAGTGAACACGCCGCAGTCCGAGCCGTTCTGCTGCTGCGGCGTGCCCGGCTCGGTGGGCACGAGCTTCCAGCCTTCCGCATCGAACTTCTGCGACTTCTTGTGCTGCATTTCGTCCTCCAAGTACCTACAACATCAATGACACGTCAATCCACGTCAACCACACATACATAGGAGCACGACATTGCGGGGGACTGCGGATACGTACTTGAGCAGGACTTCCAGACACCGTGTGCCGGGTCCGTTCATCGAGTCGAAGTACTGGATGCGCTTGTCTGTCATGAAGATCACGGCGAGGCACCAGTGCGTCTACGGCTCCACATGTTAGTGCTTGTGATCTCTTTGACTGCCAACCCGACAAGCAACTCACGTTGGAGACGTTCACGGGAACGAAGATCTTGTCCATCGCGAAAAGATCAATCTGCGTCAGAGAAGCTGCATCGTCAGCTCTCCACAAACTCACATTCAGCTTGCCTTCATTCATACCTTGCGCGTCCACCGCCGCACATTGACGAAGTTGTAGCCACCCTCCGAGACTTTCGTGTAAAAGAACGAGTTGAAAAAGTGCGAGCGCTTCGGCAGCGTGCCGCTCTGGACGAGTGCTTCGTCGCGGTCATTCAGCAACTGGAACCAAAAGTTGATCATTTCGTCGTTGAGCCACTGCAGCGGCAGCATGCACTGCAAGTGACGGCGAGTGATGTCCACGTTATACTTTTGGACAAGCACCTCGGTATGCGGCCCACCATGGAGCGCGTCCAGCACGAACTCGAGCTGCTCGGGCGGTAGCTGCTTCTTGCGCGCGGCCTCCTCGGCCTCCTCATACGCTTCGTCAGCCTCCTCCTCCAGCATCTCGCGCATGACCTCCTCCAGGAGCACATTGCGAATGCGCGTCGCGGTGCGATCGTAAAAGGCCGTGTCGCTGCTTTTCCGGTCAATGCGGTAACCCGCCAACTTGGCTGTTTCGGCAGGAGAGACAATCAGCGATCGATGAAATGATCATCCGGAGATGCGTCCAACTTCAGCGTACCCTCGAGCTCTTCGATCTCATCTTTGTGTTTCATTTGATGCGGCATCTTCTTCCCGTACGGCTCGAGCGGTCGCGTCTATACGGGATCCCCACAAACCACACAGAACATCTTAGTCCAACAGCTACAGCATCAGCCCGTGCTTATCACCAGCGCCCCTCCGCACCTTGCGGTTGTAACGGTTCGCCACCTCCAGCACGTCTCTGCGCTTGTCGATCTTCCCGACAAACGGAGCCTTCGCCTGTTGGGCGAGCTGCTTCGCCAGTCGGCTCGCGAGCGTGACGTTCTGGCGCCGGTTCGCGTCCAAGTGGTTCTGCTTCTCGACGCGCGGCTCCTCGGCGTCGCGCGCGTACTCGTCGCCACCCAGGCGTTCCCTGAGAAGCCTCGCAAAGTCCTCGCGCGTCTGCGGACGCGCCGTCTGCGCCTGTGCGAACAGCGGCGCTGCGAGCGACAGCGGGAGCTCGCGCACGAGCGCGAGACTGTGGGCCTCGGCGTCGCGGCGGCGCTGCTCAAAGCGCCAGGAATCGACCGACGACACGAGCTCCTGTTGGGTAGAGGTAAAGAGCGTAACCTGCGGTCAGTGAGTCGTTCATAGCCACCCGCACGGCCGGCGCTGTCGGCCGCCGCCGCCACGATCCCCACACACCATAACGGGTCACCTTGGACTCCTCTTGACAACACACTTACTTGTCCACGAGGTTACGGTCCTGTAACCCCCCTCCTCAGGGACAAATCCACCGCCGTGAGCTAACTCAAATAAGTATATTTTGGGCAAATAAATAAAATCGAATTCATTTTCCACACTACTGCACGAATCTGGGCGACACACACAGGACATCAAGGGCGCGCTCACGCCTCACGCGTCGGTACGTAGTGCTGGATGCACCAGCACTTGCTCGACGCTCAGTCGTGTCGCCGGGTCCTTCTCCAGCAGCCCGCGGATCAGCGACTTGACGCTGGACGGCACGGCCTTCCACTCGGGATGCAGGAACGACACGTTCTCCGTCGTCACGCGGTGGACGATCTCGTCCTCGCTGGACGAGCCCATCATGTCGAACGGGTGGCGCCCGGCGATCATGATGTACAGGATGCACCCGAGCGCCCACATGTCCATGGCCGGCGAGGTCTCCTGCTTCTCCAGCACTTCTGGCGGCCAGTAGCAGCGCGTGCCGGACAGCGCCATCGCGCGCGCTTGCTTCAGCGTGACCGGCGGCGCGTCCGCGTAGTGCTCCGCGGACCCAAAGTCGATAATCTTGGCCTGCAGCACGGGCTTGGCCCCCTTGGCGGCGGTTTGCACCATGATGTTGGCCGGCTTGAGGTCGCGGTGGATCAGGTGCTGTGCGCGCAGGAACGCGAGCGCCGACGCCAGCTGCGCCGTGAGCTGCAGCGCCGTGGCCACCTCCAGCTTCCGGCGCTTCTGGATGAGCGCGTACAGCGACTCGCCGTCCACAAACTCGGTCACGATGTAGTGGAACCCGTCGTGCGCGTAGCGGCCGTCGTACCGCACGATGTTGGCGTGGCCGCCGGCACACTGCACGAGCGCGAGCGCCTCGGTCTCGCGCGCGACCTCGTCCTGCATGTCGTTGACGTCCTGGATCATCTTGACGGCCGCGACGTGGCCGTCGTGCTTGCTCACGCACTGCATGACCATGCCGAACGAGCCCGAGCCCACGAGGTGGCACGGCTCGTAGTCCTCGTCAAAGTACGTCGAGCGCGGCGTCGCGCTCGCGACGTCATGGGGCTCGCTCAGCGCCTCGCAGGAGGCAGCGGCGTCGTCACTCAGGCTCGCGAGCGCGGTCGCGCCCACGACGAGGCCCGCGACGGCGCCAACGATCGCCGGCGCCGACGCTTCCGCCGGCCGCTCGAGGCCGCGACGGCAGACGAAGACGTGGACGCCACGACGCATGGCACTGCCAGGCGCAACGCCCGTGGCGACGAGTGGCGATGACGCGGCGGCGGACGCGCGTGGCAGAGCGCGAGCCAGGAGGTCCATGGAGGCGCGCCTCGCCATGTGGGACGTTGGGGGCGTTGGTTGGGATGCGTTGGGGCGTTGGCGGTGGCGCGCGCGTTGGATTGTGGGGACAGCGCCCCACGTCTGCCGCGTTGGTGTTGGATTTTTGTTGGTTTTTCTTCGTGGTGGAATTCCACTTGGAAGTTGGCACCTCTCGCTCACTCTTGCTTCCTGCTTCCATTTGCCGGCCCCACGAACCATGGAAACGGTGAGGGCTGCGAAGAGGAGCCGACTCTCTTTGAGCAACAGCTGTGACGGAGGTCGGCAACTGGACGGAAACAGGGACGTGGGAAATGCCATACCCTAAAGGAGCAACCCAGAACCTCCTGGCACGCCAGATTGACAGATGGGTTCGGGTTCAGCCGAACCCATTTTCAGTCACTGTGGGACGCTCCCCAACTTCGTGAGTTTTGCACCAGCCTGCCGCCACGTGCCAAGCACGCGACTCTATGGAGCGTCATGAATCATGACGGTCCATCATGACTCATGATGCACTGGCGTCTATCTGACCACAGCCCGCATCGCTCATAAAGTGTATTTTATCGGCCTTTGCCTTGCACCAACAGTTCTCCTCCCCAACGCCAACTCGCCACAAGTTCCCTTGTTGTCCCTCTGCCGCGTTTCGTTGGCCACGTGGATGTGTGGGAAGTGTTGAAGTGTTGGGACTCCCAACACTTCTCCCAATGGGCGCGCTGATCGAATCCAAGCGAAGCGCCCCAGCAGACAGGCGGAGGACCAGTCCCCCCAACGTTGGGCCTGACCTCATTTCCCATCAAACGTAACCGCAGAGGCGGTTACAATGGTTAACCTTCCGTCAAGTTAACTATCTGGCGGGCTTGATCTGCGAGCCCACGTGGTCTAAAAAATGGCGGGCGTTCTCGCGGCGCTCGACGCCGAGTTCCTCGTGCGGCGCGCGCGGCTCCCGCGCGTCACGCCGAGTCCGTCGTGGAACGGCGTCCTGGGCATCGGTGGCGGCGCCCACGCGCCGCTGATCAGCGTGCTCAGCGAATGCGGCCGCGTCTATCTGCTGCGTCTAACGACCGCCGATGGAGCATTCGAATTCGAAGGTTGGTACCATTGCCATCGATCCTACATGGCTACACTATCCACACGGCGGATTTTGACGACCCACTCGTGCTCGTTCAGACGCGCTTACGGTCGCGCAGGTGCTGGAGAGCGAGTCCGCCGCGGTCATGAGCATGTGCCACGCGTGGACGCGCCGCGGCGACGTGCTGACCGTCGCGCGCGACCGGCAGCTCACGGTCTATCGGCGCCCGAGCGAGACGACCGCCACAGCAGAAGCGGAGGAGGCGCCGGCGCCGTTCCAGGTCGCGTCGACGGCTGCGTTGCGGTTTGCAGCGACGTCGCTGGACGTGGTGGAGGACGAGACGGGTGGCCTGCTGCTCGTGGTCGGCTGCGCCGGTGGCGTGATGGTGCTCACGGCGAGCGCGGACGGCACGGGCGTAAGCGTGAGCGGCTCCATCTTGGAGGATGTGGCCGTGGCAATCACCGTGTTCTCACCCAGTCGCGAGTTCCTCGCTGTTGGCACAATTGACGGCCGTGTGATGATCCTGCGCCGTACAGGCGCGACGTTCTCGGACTTAGACAGCACCGACACGTTCAGTAAGGTGCTCGCCGCGCCGCGTGTGACCAGCGCTACGTTCTCGCCGTCGAGCGACAAACTCATCGCGACGACCCGCAAGGGCAACGTCTACGTCTTCGCGCGGGAGCCCGTGCTGCGCCAGTGGGTACTCGACGAGAACTTTGCGGTGCTCGTCGCGAACCCGAAGGGCGGTGCGACGTCGCAGGCGCTGAGCTGCTGGTGGGGCACAGCGCCGATCTTTGCGCTTGCCGGGCGCGCAGCGAGCTCCACATTGGAGGTTTACGACGTCCACTCGTGCTCGCGACTCCACACGCTTAAGCTGCAGGGCAAAAGCCTCGCCGACGCTGGCTCCGTCGAGAGCTCCAACCCTTCGCAAGAGTCAGCAGATCTCCACCTCATGGGTGTTGTCAGTGCTCCGTCGTCGTCATCACGACGGTCCTCTCAATTGGTCTGTATCGATAGCGACGCGTGCCTCACGCTCATCACGTGGCCGTTCCTGGAGTTTGCGTGTCCACGATAAAGAAGCAAAAGTAAAAAATGATTCGGCATGAATAACGAAGGCACTTTGTGGGGAGTCCATCAACAGGGTGCGCGCGCTCAAAACGCGGGCGCGGCCGCGCGCTCGGCCAAGTACGCTTCGATGTCGAACGCGAACGCCGCGCGGCCAAAGTTGAGCTCGGCCGTGTCCCCGAGATGATGTAACGACACGGCCGCGCTCAACCCGCGGCGCGAGCGCTCTACTGGCATCGTCGCATGGCCCAGGAACTCGCCGTTGCGAGTGAAGAAGAGTCGCCCGCTTGCAAGGTCCACGCCGCAGCCGACCGTCGCGCCGCGCTGGCCGGGCGCCGCAGCCGGCAGCGCGCTCTGCAGCACGCGCGTGTCACCCCAGCTAGGCCCGTACCGCACGGCGTAGCCGCCGATGGGCGCGGCGCCGTCATGCCAGTAGATCTTGCCGTCGTCGCCGTGGTAGCCGTAGGAGCCCGGGAGCCAGCCCACGTGGGCCGACGAGCCGGCGCCGTAGTAGCCGTCCATGTTGGGCTCGTCGAGCCGCACGACGCCGACACTGCCGCAGCCCCGGATCGTGACTTCATAGTAGCACACGCCCTCGCCGCCGCTCACCTGGGACAGCGCGAGCGGCCGCAGCGCGTGGTCCGCGCGCATCGACTCGACGCAGCCGCGGCTGAACGTGCGCTGGAGCGACACGTTGTGCACGCGCAGCGTCTGGTTGTCGTGGACCCACCACATCGCGCGCGTCGAGAGCCCGAGCGGCGTCGTGCTGCGCGCGCGGCACACGCGCTTGAGCTGCGCACGCGCGCGCAATAGCAGCGGCGCCGGCAGCGGCGCGCCGCCGCGCCACGCGGCGCTGTAGTGCGCGGCCCACAGCGCCGACTCCTGCACGGCCGCGTGCCACTCCCTCGAGACGAGCTCGCACTTGAGCAGCGCGACGCCGTCGAGGAACGCGAGGCAGGTCGCCCGCAGCTCGTGGAACCACGGTGACGGCGCTGGTGAGGGCGAGCGCGCGCGCTTGTCGTCCCGGGCGCGGTCGTCCACGGCAGCGCTCGCAGTGGCTGGCGCGTGGAACGACGCGATGAGCGCGGCCGTGTCCGCGACCGACAGCGGGCTCATGGCCGCCGTGCAGTCCTGCGCTCCCAGCCGGCGCGCCCAGCGCGGCGGCGCCATCGCGGCGTCGTCTTCCATCCCGGAGTCGCGGCTCATCTCGTGGCGTGCGTCGCGTAGGAATAACGAGTCGACGGTTTGTGGTGGGCGACGGTCTCCGATAAACACACGACGCGAGGGGATGGGGGCGTGGGCGAGCGAGCGAGCGTCTTGTCCAACGTGACGCGGTGCAACGGAGCTCGGCGATGGAGGATTGTCACGCTCACTCGGCTCCGAAGGCGGCGATTCTGGCCAATCGCCGTGCGTCTCGGGCCTACACAGAAAGATCTTGAGCGGGCGCACACACGTGCATGGTTCAACATCGGATATATTCTGGCGTGAACTGGAGCTCCACAATTAAGCCACAGGAACCGTAGCCGACGGATCGTCTTGGGGGGAAGCTAGGGCAGTCGTCCGCGCGGTCACGGCGCTGTCGTGGTCGGGGCCACCTTTCGCACGGCCACGTGCGCTTCGACGTCGAACACGAACGGCTCGCGCCCGACGTTGAGAAACGCCGTGTCGGCGTAGTTCTCGAACGCGAAGGCGGCGCTGTACCCGCTTGCGGATGGCGCTACTCGCACGGGCGCGTCGCCAAGCCACTCGCCGTTCTTGGTGAAGAAGAGCCGCCCGCTTCGCACGTCGAGGCCACAGCCGAGTGTGGACAGAACGCGCTCTTCCTCGGGCGTACTCGCGTCCTTGGTCAAGGTAACAGGATCCATGATCCGGTAGCCCCACCGCGGGCCGTAGTCCGCTTCGCGGGGGGTGTCTCCGTCGCACCAGTAGAACCGCCCGTCGGCGCCGTGGTAGCCGTAGGATCTAGCGAGCTGGCCCACGTGAATCGTCACCCACTCGTCGTCGCTGGTCGGGTCGGTCGAAGCCGCCTGGCCGAAGAGCGCGACGCCAATGCTGCCGAGGCCTCGCGTCGTTATTTCAAAGTAGCACACGCCGCTCTCCATGTCACCCTTATCGCGATCGGCTTCCCCTGGCGCGCGAGAGAGCCCGAGCGGACGCAGTGCGTGCGCGGTGCGGACGGCCGCGACGTGGCGCTGTCGATCGAAGATCCCGATGTTTTGACAAAAAGCCAGGCGTTCCGCGTGAGTCCACCCCACCACACGCTTGGACAGCGTGAGCGGGAGGGCACGTCGTTCGTCGCAGATCCGAGTGATTTCATCGCGCGAGAACGCGCTCGCCAACGTCGTCGGCAGCGGCGCACCATGGCGCCACGTCGCGCAGTACTGTGCCGTCCACAACGCCGGGCCCTGCGCGGCCGCGTGCCACTGCCTCGCGACGCGTGAGCTGCGCACCAGTGAGGTGGCATCGAGAAACGCGAAGCATGATACGAGCACGTTGCGGCTCCACGGACTCGCGTTCGTGTCCTCGTCGGTGGGTCCAATCGTCTGGTTAGTATTGGAGATGACGACTTGAGTCGGCGTGGCGCCAGCGTCACGGGCGCCGTCGTGGATGAGCTCCTTGTTGCGCATGGACACGAGCGAGCGATGCGATGGGTCGATCCACGTTGGTGGTGCGTTACATCCAGACGACCTGAAAGCGTGGTCTCTAATCTGGCACTGATTCGCTTGCGATCAGCCTTTCTCCTCCTCCAGGCGCCTCCACGTTTGTACTGCAACCCATGCTCGTGAGAATGAGCCGGAGAGGGAATGCACGTTGCGGATGCGCGTTCCCGTCACCCAGTACCCACGTCGAACCCAACGGTGGACCTCTGCGACGCAGAGGTCCACCGTAGAGTCTGCGAGGGAACACTCAAGGTGGTGATAGATTGGATACAATACGCATGATGAGATATCTCTCACATACAGAGAATGTGTATGACACTACGCAGAATATACAGGAAGGATCGGTGCGACGACGCCAATGGATCGTGTACGGGGCGTGTCCCTCGCCCTCACGCCGCCGTCGTGGTCGGTGCCACCTTGCGCGCGGCCACGTGCGCTTCAATGTCGAAAGCGAACGGCTCGCGCCCGAGGTTGAGGATGGCTGTGTCGGCGCGGTTCTGGAACCCGAAGGCCGCTCGGTACCCTTTCGCGGAAGCCGCCACTCGCACGGGCGCGTCGCCGAGCCACTCGCCGTTCTTGGTGAAGAAGAGCCGCCCGCTTCGCACGTCGAGGCCGCAGCCGAGTGTGGACACGACGCGCTCTTCCTCGGGCGTGCTCTCGTCCCTGGCCATGGTCTCAGGATCCATGATCCGGTAGCCCCACCGCGGGCCGTAGTCCGCATCGCGCGGGGTGTCTCCGTCGCACCAGTAGAACCGCCCGTCGGCGCCGTGGTAGCCGTAGGACCCAGCGAGCTGGCCCACGTGCGACGTCGCCCGCTTGTCGTCGCTGTTCGGGTCGGTCGACGGCAACTCGTCGAAGAGCGCGACGCCGATGCTGCCGATACCACGCAGCATCACTTCGAAGTAGCACACGCCGCTCTCCACCTCGCTGCCGTCGTCGCTCGGCGCGCGAGAGAGCCCCAGCCGGCGCAGTGCGTGCGACGAGCGGACCGCCACAACATAGATCTTTGGGCGAAAGAGCGCTATGTTGTTCAAGAATACCGAGCGCTCCGCGTGGGCAAACGAGACCGCCAGCGTGGACACTGTGAGCGGGATCGCGAGTCGCTCCTCGCAGATTCGAGTCATTTCAACACGCGAGAACGCGCGCGCCAAAGCCTCGGGTAGTGGCGCGCCATTGCGCCACGCCGCGCAGTACTGCGCCGTCCGCAGCGTCGGTCCCTGCGCGGCGGCGTACCACTCCTTCGCGACGCGCGAGCTCTGTACCAGCGAGGTGGCGTCGAGATACGCAAAGCCCGCTACGAGCTCATTGCGGCTCCACGGCATCGCGGGGACAGTGGATCTAATCTTCGGCACCGTTGCGGAGGTAGTGACTTGCGCAGGGGAGCAAACGGCGTCAGCGTTGCCGTGCTGAGGGATCTCCTTGTTGCACCGGGAGAACAACGAGCGGATCCATGAGCGACGCCGTGGGCGAGCTTCATCGGCCGTCCCCGGTGATTTCGCGGCTTCGTGTGTGGCGCGGTGCATCAGGGCGATCGAGATCTGGCGTCAGTGTAGGGGGCGTGGTTGCGAATCTGGCACTGGGCCGCTCCAGCGGCGACGTTGATGCGCGAGGACGCTCCTGGAAGTGTGGTAGTCGAGGGCTTTCGCTCGTACTAGTAGTAAGGATCAGTGCGAGGAGGAGAGGGGAGTCCTGTGCTTACTGGATGCGCGTCCCCAGCATCCAGTACCCATGGTGAAGTTAGCCATGGTCTCTCGCAAAACGCTCAACGTGTGAGATATCTCTCAATCTCTTACAAACAGGAGAATGCGACGCGCCGACGGGTGAGAAAAAGAAGAATCTTGCTGGTTTGATCTTCTGTATCTCACCCTGACATGGGCGCAAGTCGAGCCACTGGTCTCCTGAGTTCATGTTATGTGTGGCGCCAGCCGTGGCGTCGGGGGCGAACGGCGCTCATTCTTCCGTGGTCTTTGCCATCATGGACGCGACCACGTGCGCTTCAATGTCAAACACAAACGGCGCACGCCCAACGTTGACCACGGCCGTGTCGGCGCGGTTCTCGAGCGCGACGGCTGCGCTGTACCCGCGGGCGAATCGCGTCACTCGCACAGGCGCGTCGCCGAGCCACTCGCCGTTCTTGGTGAAGAAGAGCCGCCCGCTTCGCACGTCGAGGCCACAGCCGAGCGTGGTGCAGAGCTGCTCGCGCGTTGGCGTGCGGAACCCGCGCTCGTAGCCCCAGGGCGGCCTGTAGGCCACAATGCGTGGGCCATCTCCGTCGTGCCAGCGGAAATGACCGTTGCCACCGTGGTAGCCGTAGGATCCCGCCCAGTGACCCACCTGAGACATCGCTCGCTCGTCGTCGCTGGTCCCACCGAGCGCTGGTGCCCTAGCAAAGCGCGTGATGCCCACACTACCGCTGCCGCGTACCGTCGCTTCGAAATAGCACACGCTGCCCTCGGCCTGGTTGTCGTCGTCTTGGCTATTGGTGGGTCCCGTGCGGGGAGCCCGAGAGAGCCCGAGCGGACGCAGTGCGTGCACGTTGTGGGCCGACAAGATGTACCGCCGTCGGTACCGTAGCGACATGTTCAGCACCATTCCGCCGTGCCGTCATCGTGGAGCCGCCAGGACGCCCGCGTGGACAGCGCGAGCGGCACGGCACGTCGCTCGTCGCAGATTCGAGTCATCTGGTCCCGGGAGAACGCGCACGCCAACGCTTTGTGGAGTGGCGCGCCGTGGCGCCACGTCACACAGAACTGCGCCGTCCAGAGCGTCGGGCCCTGCGCTGCGGCATGCCACTCCTTCGCGACGCCAGCACACCGCACCAGCGCGACGGCGTCGAGGTACGCAAAGCACGCCGTCAGCACGTCGTGGCTCCACGGACTCGCCGCGGTGTGTTCTTCTTCCCTGGAGCTCGACCGGGTGGCGGCCGAAACGGCGGCTTGAGCCGGCGTGGCAACGGCGCCGAGGCCGCTGTCGTGGATAATTTTCTTGTTCCGCCTGAAGAATAGCGACCGGGTCCATGAGCGATGCCGCGGGCGGGCGGCGTCACCTCTCCCTAAAGGCCTCGGGCCTGCGCTGTGGCGGTGGTCCATACTACCGGTGAATCGGCAGTGCGATGTGTCGGTCTCCAATCCCGCACTGAACGCACAATTTCTTCGTCAAGTCTTCAGCTGCCGCTCTTGAACCCATGAATCCGACAGGCCACCATTGGGTACATCCAAAACCAGAAGATTCACGACAATTCATCGACACGAACCGTATTATCCCAATATGCAGATTGTACAACTTACATGCGCCCTGTTCGACATGTGATTCTCTTCGTACCACAGCCTTCCCTTCGTGGGTCCCCTAGCGTTCACATTCCAAGCTCACGTGGAGGAGGCGCCCCACATGTAACTGTAGATGGAGGCCGCACCACTGGTGAGCGAGCTGGCAACGGTCGAGACGGCCTCGACACCGACTTTGACAGATGAGCCGACCGATCCGATACTCTTTGAGACGGTCTTTTCGTTCACGTGGGCGTGAACAAAGTCGCTAAGCTTGAGCCCGATCTTTTCGTTGAGTTTACCCTCCATGCGCAGCATAAGAGCGGCTGCCGCCTCGTCGTCTGTCTGGCCGGGCAGGAATCGCTCAATCATGAATGCCTCAAGGTCGCTCTGCGTGTAGCTCGTGTCAAAATCCGTGATCTCCGGGATAGCCTTGACCATCAATGAGAGCATGACCATGAATAGGCTCACATGGCGCCGCAGACAATTGAACGCGATTACGCACAATGTCTTGAACTGCTCGAATTGAGCCGTCTGCGTACCACCAAGAGCCTCAATCATGTAATGGTCCAGTCGCATCGGGGGCTGAAGGGGCTTGGGGTCTTTTCCGAGGATAAAGCCGTAGTCGATATGAAACAGAATGCCGTCCTTGGTCAGCATCACATTGTCAGCGTGGCGATCACCGACACCCAACAAGAACGTGATCACAGTGTACGCGGCAAGGCTCTCACGGAATGATGTGGAGATCTCGCTTAGCGTTCGATGACCGTTGTGGAGGTGCAGGAAGTTCAAAATGCTGCCGTGTTGACGAATGATTGAGTAGAGAGTGTGAGCGTTCTCGACAATTTCGATAAGACCGTCAAAGGTGCTGGTGGGTAGCACGCGGTAAGTCACAAGTGGAATGTCGAGCCGAGTTTCTTGCTGGAGAATCGTGTACATGACGTTGATGATATTCTGAACGATGGCGTCCTTGCGAAGATCGTCACGTTTGTACATGATTCGATAGTATGGAAGCCGTGGCTGCTGCTGTCGGTGAACTGGCGGCTGCCCATTCATCGTCAAACTTTTCATTGCCCCTCGACTGTCTCGGCGTTGCAGATGAGAATTGTGGCCATTGGGGTTGCCTTCACTCATCGGTTGCTGCGGCCAGCGGTAGAGTGCGTCGTCATCCTCATCACGCTCAATACCGGTGCACGTAATAACCATCGGGGCTTCTGCGCTTTGCTTGACTTCGATTGAGCTGAAGTTTACACCGCTGATCATGACCGTCGGATCGACAGGAAGTCGTAGAAGGGGCCATGTCTGTGGCTGCTGAGCGACAGATACAGCGGCCATTTGCTCTCCTGGTTGCGCAAGAAGCATGGATCGTTTGACGCTGTTCTCGAAGTGTAGCCGTACTTCTTTCACAGGGATTCGAGGAGGTACCTTCCACATCAAGTCGACAAACTCTTGACCACGAAGCAACTGTTCAGCAATGTCGTCTGTCAGAGCACGACGAGGTTCCAGCACACGACCAGAATTCGTGCTGCTCTTCAGCTGGGCAAGCGTGAGCAATAATCGTTGTTTGATCCCGTCAAGACGGCGCCGGCAGCTAGCATCCTCAGCCATGACTGTGAGTCCCCAGTAAAAATCGTAGCAGAATTGAACGTCGCACTGGGCCTGTCGGATCAACGCCTGTCCTAATTTGCTGTCTGCAGCACTAGGCTCCTGGCTAAGACTGTGAAGAAGCGCCGGCAAGAAACTCGCCCATTCGTCTTGTGTCGCATTCTTCAGTAGCGCTTCGACAGACGTCGCGCGTAGCCGAGCGTTGCGAATATTTTCATCGGCTAGAATCTCAAGAGCATCGACGCTTTTGAGTTCCGGTTGGCAGAGGCGCGAACACATTGTGAGCATGCACTTGCTTCGTCGTGGTTGATGAATCAACTCCAGTACTTCTTTCGCGAGTGCGCGGTTGCCAGCGTCTTCACACTCGTCTTCGCTTTCGTGAGAATAGTCAATAGCCTTGATGAGCTGGAGAATCCACTTGGTATGTCCCGCTAGAAAGCCACGATTGATCACTAGGATGGATTTCTCACGATCGGAGAGTCGATGACTCGGTAGATAGTACTGGATCTGACGGAACATTGACAGGCACATGATCGATGCGCGATGCCACTTGCGGCACACTTGGCCCAGTACTCGCAGCTCCTTGAGGTTGAATCCGCATAGCTCAAAGACCTTGACAATGTTATGGTGCTGTCGTCGCTGTTGCAGCGCCAGAGCACAGTCGTCGCACACTCGCTGGAGCATGCTCCCGTCGGGCACGTAGCTGGATTTGCTCGACGAGGCAGCGGCGACCGTTGGCCCACCCGCTCGAGTGCGACACGGAGTGAACTTGGAGATCACGTTGGATTTCTGTAGACGCGCTACGTCCTTGAGGAACTTCTCTTGACGCTCTTCAGCCGAGAGCTCCTGGCTGGTATCCATCCCATCGTGGTGTCCACCAATGGCACCGTGGGACGCGCCGGCCTGCGACGGACTCGACCACATGTACCACGAGATGTTGCCGATCAGGTCACTTGCGTTGGATGTCAGCGACGTGTACGAGGGCGCCACGGGGGTCGACTCATAGTCCCCGGGGATGACGACGCGCTGGCTCGAGCACGCCGCGCAGAAGATGCGGCCACATGCACTAAGGCAGAAGAAAAGTTAGTCTCCGCCACCGTGGGTTCGATCCCCAACAACAGTAATCCCCGTACCGGCAGTGGTGCTTGCGCAGCACGAACGTGAAGAGCGCGTGGCACTTGAAGCACGCGTTCACGGCGTCGTCCTGGACCCACGACGACAGGCGGCGCGGCTGCACGAAGCGGAACACGTCGCGCCCGACACTTGCGCCGCGCGCGCCGCCTCCGGGAACAGCCCCCGCGCCCGCAGCGGGCGACCAATCCTCGTCGTCCGTCGGCTCCCCCTCCGTGTCCGACCGCGCGCGGTACCCGGCGCCGCCGCCGCTGCTCGTGCTGCTTCTCTCTCGCGCGCGGGGCGAGTCGCCGTCGCCGTCCTCCTCGTCGACCTCGCTGAGCGCGTGGAGCCCACCGCTGCCCGGGTGGTGGAGGTGCGAGCGCGCGCCACGCTTGCCGCTGGCACTGCCATGGGCGCTGCCGTGCTGCTTGGGGCGCCGGCGCTGCTGCTGCTGCTGCAGTTGTTGCTCCTGCTGCTGCTGCCACGAGTTGGCCTCCAGCATCTGCGAGAACGACAGGTCCACCTCGCTGCCCGCCGCGTCGCGGTCGCTGCGGTCGTACGCGTACATCGTAGCCCTCGTCCAGAGCGAGGCGCGTCCGCTGGCGCCGTGGAGCGCGCGCTGGTTTCCCCCCTTGTTCTCCCTTCTTCCTCGCTCGACGGATGTCGAAGATGGTTACGCTGGGTGCGTTCCCTCTTTGTCGGTCCGCAACTCATGATTCATTAGATACGTTAGATACGTTATATACGTTAGTCATATCTATTTTATCCTCGCACGTGAGAGGAGGAAAAAAACGGTGTTCTCACCGCATGTGGAAAAATCCCAGGAAGGTATATTTTCAGAACCTACCATGGATTGGCTGAAATATGAGGTTGGTTACTCTATTTCATGCGAATCATCGGCAAGAGATCTGCTTATCATGTTGATGATTGGCTAAAATAGAGTTGGATCACCTCCAGACTCGCGGACCCGCAGGGGTTCCGTTCATGTTTTTTTGTGTGTTTCCCGACCCCCTCGCTCCCCCCTCGACGTTCTCTCATTCGCGAAGAAGCTCCAAAGCCACCTGCAATCCCCCGCACCCCCCACCAACCACCATGGACAAGGCTCTCGAGTACAAGGAGAAGATCACCAAGCGCCTCGAGCGCTACGAGAAGCTCAACGAGCTGGAGAAGCAGACGGGCGTCGACAAGTTCTACATCTTTGTCGCCGGCGCGCTGCTGCTCGGCGTGCTGCTCTTCGTCGTGGGCGGCGCCGAGCTCATCACGAACCTCATTGGCTTCATCTACCCGGCGTACATGTCGTTCAAGGCGCTCAACACGCCCTCGACCGACGACGACACGCAGTGGCTCACCTACTGGGTCATCTACGCGTTCTTCAAGCTCACTGAGGAGATCACCGACGTCCTCTTCTCGTGGTACGTGGGGAGCTTGCCCGTGAGGGACGTAGGTGGTGTGGCCAATGGCTGATGTATCTTTTTCGCTGTCCAGGATCCCGTTCTACTACCTCCTCAAGGTCGTCTTCCTCGTCTGGTGCTTCCACCCGAGCACTTGCGTACGTTGCCTCTCAGCTATCTTCTCAATGGTGTACCCACGCAAGAGACCTGACTTTGCTACCTCTTGTTGCAATCTTTGCAGGGCTCGACGGTGATCTACAGTGTGCTCAAGCCGCACGTTGCGCCGTACGTGCAGAAGGTTGACTCGGCCGTCCAGGAAGCCAACAAGAAGACGGAATAAGCGCGCTCTGCCACTCATTCCACGCGAGATCAGTGTCGCACGTTGTCTGGTCCGCACTGGGATGCACACTAGCTCCCCCTTCCACCAAAGTTCACCGCAACGAGTGATGTGGACGGATGTCAAGTAGGGAAATTGTTCTCCTCCGTCGCAGCAACCGCCACGTCTCCCTCGTCTGCGTGCAACTGTAACAAGAGTTCATGCATTTTGCTTTGATCTATTTGATTCGCCTCTTGCAACCGTTGCTGCTCCTGCTCCATGCGAATGCAATCGGGAGACATCTAACCCCATTTTAATGGGGTTAGATGTCTCCCAACAGAGTCTTAAAAGACTCTGTTGATGTATCAAGGTCGAGGAATCCGGTCGCCATGCATGCTCCTCTCCGTTCAGGTGATCGCCTGAGAGAGACAGATCTATTCCACGGTTCTCACGGGCGCCCGCACGATCCTCTCATCAGAGCTTTTGGCTCACCAACCACCGAGAATGGTTGTCACTTCACTTGTCCCGTCCCTTCACTTCAGATCCCAAAAACCCACGCGTGAATCAGGTGGGTGAATGCAGTTTTTACATTCATCCTAGCGTAATTACCCACAGTTGGATTTAGGTGGTCCACTCTATAAACCTAGTGTACTTTGGGTTTTGTCGGTGTGGGTTTGGTGGGCGGGTGGATCCTTCCACACACACGTGTGTGGTTCGAGTATCCCCACGGAATATCGCCAAAGTCGCCGCAACCATGGCGTCGCGCCAGCTGCCCGCCAAGGAGAACGCGCTCTTCCGCTCCATCGTGGTATGTTCTGTCCCATGGCCGCTGCGCCGGCGCACGCGCTCGCGTCGGTCGCGTGTCCTGAAACGTTCTGTGGGACGCGCGGCGTGGGTTGCTAACTGGAGGTGTTTTGTGTGGTAGAAATGCTATGAGATCAAGCAGTACAAGAAGGGCCTCAAGGCCGCGGACGCCGTGCTCAAGAAGTTCCCCGAGCACGGCGAGACGCTCGCGATGAAGGGCCTCACGCTGAGCTGCATGGGCCGCAAGGACGAGGCGTACGAGTTCGTGCGCAACGGCCTCAAGCACGACCTGCGCTCGCACGTGTGCTGGCACGTGTACGGCCTCGTCTACCGCTTCGACCGCAACTACAACGAGGCCATCAAGTGCTACCGCAACGCGCTGCGCCTGGACCCGGACAACCTCCAGATCCTGCGCGACCTGTACTTGCTGCAGGTGCAGATGCGCGACCTCAAGGGCTTTGCCGAGACGCGCCGCACCATGCTCACGCTCAAGCCCAACAACCGCAACAACTGGATCGGCTTCGCCATCGCGCACCACCTCGTGGGCAACTACCAGATGGCGATCGACATCATCGAGAAGTACTTTTCCACGCTCGACGCGAACCGCAAGGTGGACTACGAGGACAGCGAGATTTACTTTTACCAGAACATGCTGATCGAGGAGTCGGGCGACTTTGAGAAGGCGCTCGCGCACCTCGAGGCCTCCAAGGCGCTCATGCTCGACACACTCGCGTGGCGCCAGAAGAAGGCTGAGTTCTTGCTGCAGCTCGAGCGCTACGACGAGTCGGTCGAGGTCTTTGAGGAGCTGCTCGCGATCAACTTTGACAACTACATCGTGCACCGTGGCCTCCAGTGTGCGCTGCTCAAGCGCAAGGACCTCTTCAAGATCGAGGACACGCGCCTGCCGACCATGTACGTGGACTTCTCCAAGGAGCCCAACGGCAAGGAGCTCGTGCAGGTGCTGCGCAAGTACTACGAGTCCAAGAAGTCGACGGTCGATGCCAAGTCGACGACGTGTCTCCGCGTGCCGCTTGATATCGTCGAGGGCGCCGAATTCAAGGCGCTTGTGGACGAGCTCATGAAGAAGCAGCTCACGTACGGCGTCCCGTCGCTCGGCTCGGACATCAAGACGGTGTACAGCAAGCCGTCGAACGTCAAGATCATTGAGGAGCTCGTGCTGTCGTACATCAAGACGCTTGAGGCCAAGAAGCCGCTCGTGGGCGAGGCCGCGCCGTCGCCGAGCGTGCTGCTCTGGACGCTCTACTTCGCTGCGCAGCACTTTGACCGCATCGGCCAGCACGCCAAGGCCTTGGAGTACATCGAGCGCTGCATCAAGCACACGCCGACGGGTCTGGACTTTTACCAGCGCAAGGCGCGCATCTACAAGCACATGGGCGAGCTCCACAAGGCGGCGGACATCATGGAGGAGGCTCGTAAACTCGACCTGGCCGACAGATATATCAACAACAAGACCACCGAGTACTTCCTCCACGCGAATCGCGTGGCCGAAGCCGATTCGACGATCGCGCTGTTCACGCGCCACGAAGGCGACCCGCAGCAGAACCTCTTCGACATGCAGTGCATGTGGTACGAGATCGAGCACGGCCAGTCGCACCTGCGACAAAAGAAGTACGGCCTGGCGCTCAAGCGCTTCTTCGCCGTCGAGAAGCACTTTGACGACTTCATTGAGGACCAGTTTGACTTCCACACGTACTGCATCCGCAAGATGACGCTTCGCGCGTACTTGGGCATGCTGCGTCTGTGCGACGATGTGTACGGCCACAAGTTCTACGTGAACGCCGCCCACGGTGCCATCCAGGCGTACCTGGAGATCGCCGCGAACGCCGAGCGTGAGGCCGACGCCAACGGTGACGAGTCGGGCCTCTCGGCGGCCGAGAAGAAGAAGGCCAAGCTGGCGCGTGCCAAGGCCCGTAAGGCCGAGTTCCGCAAGAAGGAGGAGGAAGAGCTCAAGGCGCGGCTCCAGAAGGAGGCCGAGGAGAAGGAGAAGGACGCGAACAAGAAGAAGAGCGTGGCGCCGCCCCGCAAGGACGTGCCGAAGGATACGGATCCGTTCGGTGAGGAGCTGGTGAAGAAGCCGGCGCTGGAAGAGGCGTGGCGGTTCGTGTCGAAGCTGCAGGAGTATGCGAAGAACGACATCCGAACGCACCTCGCGGCCTTTGACGTCGCCGTTCGCAAGCAGAAGACGCTTCTGTGCCTCCAGGCGCTTCTGCGCGGCAAGAAGTGCCTCTCGACCGCGACCGACGCCCAGAAGAAGGAGCTCCAGGAGCGCCAGACGCGTTTCCTGGAGGCGATCAAGACGGTCACGGACCCGATCGTGCTGCAGGTCATCAACGACAAGAAGGCCGAGCTCACGGCTTAAGGAGACGTGGAAGAGGAAGCTGTAGAAAGAGCGCGACATGTGCGCTCGTGGGATGGGCGACTGGTAGAGGAGCCGACAGAGATGGATGCAGTGCCGTCCGACCGCGGGCCGGCGTTGCTGTTTAGAGAAACGAGTTGATAAGAGAACATGTTGGACGCGAATTTGATCGAAATTGCGGTTCCTGTGGAGCTGTTGAAGTGTAGCCATTTGGCTCTGATCCCTACGATTCAGATACGTCAATCATGATGATTGGCCGTAAGATGCACCTGAGCTCCTGATACCATTCGCGCCCCAGCAGATCCACAGCCGCCACGTCCTAAGATGCTCTCTCGCGCGCGCCAAGGCGGCCGCGTGCGCACCGCTGCGGCCCGCTCGCGGTGCCTCGCAACGTCTCCATTTGCTGGCGACAACACAGCCGAAGCAAAGCGCGTGTACGTGATCGCCGGGGAGGCGTCGGGCGACGCGATTGGCGCCAAGGTCATCGCCGCGCTCAAGCGCCAGCGCAAGGACCGGGTCGTGTTCCGTGGCGTCGGCGGGCCCCTGATGACGGCGCGCGGCGGCTTCGCGTCACTTTTCCCGATAAAGGAGCTGTCGGTCATGGGGCTCGTGGAGGTGCTGCCGTCGGTGCTGCGCCTGCGGCGCCGGCTCGCCGAGACGCTCGACGACATCCGCGCGTTCCGGCCGCACGTCGTGCTCACGATCGACTCCAAGGGCCTCACGTTCCGCGTGCAGCGCGCGCTCGCGAGCGACCCGGCGCTACGTGACACTGTCACGCGCATGCACTACGTCGCGCCGTCGGTGTGGGCGTACAAGCATCGCCAGCGCAAGACCGACTTCCGCGACCTACGCGAGCTGCTGGACAAGATGTTTGTCATTCTGCCGTTTGAATCGGCCATTTTCACGGGTGGCGGCGCGTCCGACACGTCAGAGTGGTGCCAGTTTGTCGGGCACCCCGCAGTTGAGGACTTTTTGGAGCTCCACGGTGTGTACGACAAGGAACCGCAAGCGTCGCTCGCGGAGCCTGCAGAAGGCGATGCGCCGCTGGAGATCTCGCCAGGCGGGCTGCTTGACCGTGTACAGTTGGACGGTCAGGCGGTATCAAGACGTGGGAAGCTGATGGATACGCTCATGCAACGCGGGAGGGACGACATGGACGCTCGCGCGGCGTTTCGCGTGGCCCGCGGGCTTCCGCGCGACGCGTTCTTGGTGTGTGCGTTAGTCGGCAGGTACGGTTCTGTGATGCATCTTTTTTCTATTGATGCTGTACTGATCGACGAAACGTGAATGTGACTGGCAGCCGAGAGAACGAGGTACGCCGCACGATCCGCACGGTGCTAGTGGCCGTGGACGCGCTGCAGCGCCCGGCCGAGCAGGTCGTGAAGACGACGTTGGGCATCCCGATGAAGCTCGCGCCGCTGAGCTCGTACGGGTGCGTTGTGAAACGGCCCATTCGTGTCATCTTCCCGACCATTCGGGCTGTCGAGGCCATCGTGCGACAAGAGATCGCGTCATTTTGTGAACGCTCGGGTGCTCCTGCGGACCACTTCCAGGTTATTGTCGATGCGGACTCAAGCGCGCGCCACGAACTCTTCCAGTGCGCCGACGCGGCAGTCGCGGTCTCCGGGACGATTGTGACGGAGACAGCGCTGGCGGCGCTGCCCACCGTCGTCATCTACCGCGCAAACGCCGTCACCGAGGTGCTCGCGAAGCAGCTGAGCGCCGTTCGGTTTGTCTCGATCCCGAATCTTCTCCTCGGCAGGTGATGTCCACCAGATGCCTAATCGATGCGCAGTCGTCTGAGAGTCTCACGTGCGCCTTTGATACCGATTGTAGAGAGGAAATTCCTGAGCTGCTCTTCCGCGACTGCACGGCGCCAGCGATCACAAAGGCGCTACGGTACGCGCATGAAAACCGTTCTCTGCACGCCGTTCGACCCCCAAGGCCCTAACTCCTCGACGTTCTGTGCGCAGATCCATCTACCGAGCCGAGAAGCCACTCGTCCAGCCACCGTCTCCTTCCCAGCTTGCGATGGCGCTCAGCACACTCACGCCATGGGAGGAACCCTCCGACCTTGAGAGCCGCGTCGCGACCCCGCAGCGCGGCAGCGATCTCGTCGCCGACGCGATTTGGCGCGCAATGGCCAAGTGAACAGACAAACGCCCAAGCAATCAACAAATGGCTTCTAAAGTCTCAGTATTCTAAAGTCTCAGTATCAGCCGCCAACAGGTGGCCTGGATCTCACAAGAAGGCCAACGGCACGCGCGCAGTCGACGCGCCGCAGCCGCTGCGCGCACGGAGAGGCGCGATGGGCCGCGTTTGCATGTGAGACCTGGGCCAATGACGCCGGCGCTGCCTGCGACATGCTACCACACCAGTTGCGCTGGGGAGAAAGGGGGACAGCGTCGTTTCGTACTTTCATCCAATCATATCTCTCGAATATCCATTTCAGCCAATCAAAGTTCCTTAATCCAGTTGGGATGAGTCGAATCTCGCGTTTTTAGGCGATCAGCCCTCGCGCACCTTCCCCGGAAGACCACTGTGGCACCCACCACGAGACGCGCGAGGCCCCGAAAGCCCGGCAGATCGGAACAAGCGCGCGCGTGGCGTCTTCTTGGCCCTGTGCGGCGGTGCGCTCCCTCCATTGCGAGCCTACGCGAGCCAACGCCACTCGCCTCGCGACGGTCTCCGTTATCGAAGACCACAGTCTCGTTCCCGCGCAAGCGCCACTTGACGACAGACGCACACCGAAACTGCCTCCGCTGCACGGCCAGCATGGCGTCCGATTCCTCGGATGTCCCTGCGCCGCAAGATCCAGCGGCTTCGTGTGCGGCGCACCGCCCGCCGCGGCAGCGCGACGTGCTCTTCGGCGCAGGCTGCGGGCTGCTGTGCTTTGGGCTCTTCCCGTTCAGTGGCTCGGCCGTGGTGACGACGCCTCAGGATCAGCTCGACCGCGGTGGTGACGCTAGCGGCGGCGTCGTAGACGCGTTCGACGCGTCCACGCGCGCGCTCAGCGCGACGTTCGCGCTCACCGGGCTCGCGTGCGTCGTGCTGAGCTGCGTGGATGTCCCGCCCCGCGCGAGGCTTCGCGCCTCGCTGCTCGTGATACTCGTGCCGCTCGCGGTCGCGACGTTGACCAGCGCCGCCGCCATCTTGCAGAGTGCGCACACGCACGACGTTGTCACCGTGCTACGTCACTCGCGCGTGTTGTCGTTCGATGAAGAGCTGCAGATCGAGCCTGCGGTGAACGACCTCTTCTGCGTGGCGCAGGCGCGCCGGCTGTGCGAAAGTGGCGGTGACATGCCTACGCTCGCCGCACTGGGCTTGAGCTCGCAATCGCAGGTCGAAGCAGCGTGCTTCCAGGTTGATCGGAAGATGCGAAGCCCCACGAACCCCAGCGACCTCGATCCGCTCTCACTCATCTCGGAACCGACTGAAGCCGCCCTCCACTGGTGCGGTCAGTACGTCGCGACGCCCGACCACGAAGGCGCGCTCGACCTGACGCAGAGCCCCTACCAGCAGCACCGCGCCGAGGTCATCGACACGTTGCTCCGCGCGCGTGTGCAGCGTGACGCGAGCGCCAAGCTGCTCATGCTCCTAGAGTGGTTCGCCGTGCCGGGGCTGGCCGCGACCGTGTCGTGGCTCCACTCTCTCTCGACGGTCAAGACACACATCGTCCTGCCACTTGGCATCGCGTAAGCTGTTGTTGTCGAACGCTCGCTGTTTATTTATGCACCTCCTCTCTAGAGAGGCTCTTTTGTCAAAACGTCCGTGGACTTCTTGATGTCATTGCGCGTTGGTTTATTATGCAGGATTTGTTCGCGCGTGGACGGAATGAGCGGCTAACGTGCCGTGGCTCAACTGATCCGAGCGCGCGGCGACAGCGGTCACATCCGTACTTTGAAGACTCGAATGAAAGCAGGCGAGTGCGGAGCAGGACGTGCACGAGCTGAGAATGTTGCATCCGCCTATTGTAGGCTGCACGACAGGCCTGCTACTCAAACAATCCGATGTGAGCCACAAAGCTGAACATGTGCATTTTACATACTTGAGAGGTGCTACTCAAACCGCCGTCACTGGCGCGCACGACGCACAGAACGACGGTGAGTGCAACGCAGCGTGATCGCCTCACAAAAAGACCCACGCGGCAGCAACTCTTCGAGATTCTGGTGCAGCACAGGCAGATTGAACACCTTCATTCGCACAAAGCGTCTCTGATTATATCGATTGTTTTATCAGCTTGAAGATCATGAAGAACACTACTAGAAGAAGGCGCTGTCCCTGACGGATTGCTGGCTTCATAGCAACGCTAGCATTTCCTCCTCGGTGCCATCGCGCTCGAGACCGCTCCAGACATCGATTGCAGCTTTCATCACGGACAGAAAACCTGTGAAGAACGCATAGGCGCACCCCCAGTTCATCGAGATGTTCCTTTCGGACGCCATCACGGCGGCACCAGCCAAAGCGGCAGTTGCACCGAAGATCGCCGTCGGACCCCTCTCGTTTCCAAACCAATCGTTCTGCCACGTCAAGATCGTTGCGGCGATGGAGACCGCGAACAACGAGTACGCGATGCACTTGCGCCACGAATCAGGCCCATTGGCTGCAAACCACGCAAGCCACAATCAAACAAACAGACCCAAAGGAAAAGCGAAGACCAGCGACGATTAGCTTTACCTGTGGCGGTCGCGTCCGCGATCACAGCATCCAGCGGGTGCGTGAGCACCAGAAGCTGTACAAACGAGTTGGCTCGCTCGTGGAAACGCGCGGGCACATCCGTGTTGTAAGCTAGCGTGGCTTCACGCGTCAGGTAGCGTCCCATGGCGTCTGCATCAGCGCGCTCGAGCGCCGTCAGGTCCGGAACACCATTCACCCAGGCGTTGTCAAGAGGAGCAAAGTAGGCGGTGAAGGAGACACGCGAAGGCAAACCGAGGCTCTCGTGGATACTCTGGATCGCGTTGGTAAAGTCGTCTACAGCTACACGAAGGCTGCTTGCCCGGTCGACCAATGATCAGCGCATGCACGTCGACGCGGCTCTGGAACGTAGTCATGGCCGGGCACGCTGCGGGCAGCTAATCGTCTTTGTCTTTCTCCTGTCCGTGGGAGAAATCGAGGGTGTGAGGACTCCTCTCGCGCTTGGCATCATCAGATCGAAAGCGAATCGCATGTTCCATGGTCTATTCTCTTATACTTGTCTGTAGCCGTGAGAGAAAGTCAAGAAACCAGAGCCAAGAGACATCATGGTGGCAAACCGCATCAGATCGAAAGCAAATCGCATGTTCCATGGTCTATTCTCTTATACTTGTCTGTAGCCGTGAAAGAAAGTCAAGAAACCAGAGCCAAGAGACATCATGGTGGCAAACCGCATGATTCTGGAGCAACTCCACCCACTGAACGACAGTTCTTTCGTAGACTTGGGGGTGAAAACTAGGCGGCTCCGTCGCATTAACACGCTCTGCTGTCTTTCGCGCGCGCGGCTGAACCAAGACCACTTGTAACATCTCGCCTCCCCCCCCCCCCCCCCCCCCCACACACACTCTCACACTTTTGTCATAGTCGGTTGCTCTCTTTGCATTACAGACTGTTAATGACCTGTTACACGCTTAAGGTGAGGTCAAATTCTGTCGCCGCCGCTGTTACTACCTTCTGTGCTATCGCACGACCCAGACCATCAATACGGAGAATGTTCTAGACAGCCGCCAAACGTAAGTGGTCCGCTAGACTCCCGTCGAGGCATTTTGCAATTCTCCAAGTTCCGAGCACCCAGCACCCATCATTCTCACTCATGGACCCCTACGCTGGCAAGATGCGGCTCGTGGCGACGATTGTCGGTCTCCACAACTTCGCCATCAACGCCTACGTCGAGCCGGACGACTTGGTCGCTGAGATCCTCGAGCAGCTCACCCGCCGACTCCACCAGCTTGACATGCCCACCGACTTCATCGCCTTCTCCACCAAGCTCGATGGCGGTTGGTCGCTGCAGAGTCTCACCGACGAGATGGACGCCCTAATCAAGCGAGACGACGTGGTGATGGCCAAGTACATGACGCCCGCGAATCGACTGGATCCCACCAAGACAGTGTGCGACTACTTCGGCCGAAGCAATGTCATGGAGCGCACGCAGATCTTGCTTGAGTGGTCCCCGGCGGCGTGGAAAGAGCACAGGCTTCAACAGGACGCGCTTGATCGTTGGGGCGCCGTCATGGAGGCGGACCGAGCGCGTAAGCAGAAGCAAGTGGTCACGAACCAACAGCCCATGGCAACCCAAGTGGTCGCTCGGAAGAGCATGCGGCTCGTGGCGACGATTGTCGGTCTCCACAACTTCGCCATCAACGCCTACGTCGAGCCGGACGACTTGGTCGCTGAGATCCTCGAGCAGCTCACCCGCCGACTCCACCAGCTTGACATGCCCACCGACTTCATCGCCTTCTCCACCAAGCTCGATGGCGGTTGGTCGCTGCAGAGTCTCACCGACGAGATGGACGCCCTAATCAAGCGAGACGACGTGGTGATGGCCAAGTACATGACGCCCGCGAATCGACTGGATCCCACCAAGACAGTGTGCGACTACTTCGGCCGAAGCAATGTCATGGAGCGCACGCAGATCTTGCTTGAGTGGTCCCCGGCGGCGTGGAAGCAGCACAAACGTTGCTTGGCCAAGGCGATCGCCGCGGATCGAGTCAAGCAAGAGCGGCTGAGAGAGTTACGTGAAAAGGCAGCACGTACAGCTCGCCCCGAGCCGAAACGAGCACAAGCGCTGACCACGTTCACGGGCATCCGGCTTTTTATCAAGAGCGTAGGAGAGCCGAACGCTGACTTTTCCATCATGGTCGGCCTAGATGACGCAGTCACCGAGATGCTCGACTTGGTGGCTCGACAACTCGCATGGCGTGGCCAGCCTCGCGATTTCGTCGCGTACACAGCCACGTACTGCAGTTGGTGGGCACAACTTGTCGCCTGGACGCCGTTCTTCCGTGCCGTGCTCGCGCAACCAATGACACCCAGCGCTCCGTTGGACCCAGCGATGAAAGTGTCCGACTACTTTGGCCGCGCCGCCGTGGCAGGGACGCCGCCCGTGCTACTGCTGCGCTGGCGTTGAGCGAACGCCAGAACGGCGATTTGCTGTCGATGCGAGCTCCTTAGCACCCAGAGAAAGAGACTCCGCATTCCGCTCTCACCTGAGAGCGGATCGTTCGACTGATGTGATCCGTAGTGACTTGGAGCTGGAGACGCATGACCGCGCGGCGGCAAGAAGCGCCCCGTGGTGCACGGCGCACAGACTTGGGGTGGCTTGAATGTATGCTGAGTTCATGGTTAAAGGATTGTTGTCGTCGTCATCGCTCTTGCTGACTTGCACCTTGCTCATCTTGAAATGGTCACTGGATGGTGACACCACGATGAGCCCTTGGGTGGCCGCTTGCGCGAGTGTGTGTGCACGCACAGGCGGGCTGCACCATCTGAGACGCTTTGACCTCAGGGACCTGGGCCAGCGCACGCATGCCACACCAAGTGCGAGACATACGAGTTCTTGAGCTGGTTTTGTGGTAGCGAGCGTGTCGAGGCACCCTTTGGAACTGTGGCTGGCGTGGTTGTCTCCGAAAATGGCGCCCAAGCGTCTACAAAATTGTTCCACTTCCCGACAGCGTCCTGCTCGACACGACGCCCAGCGCGGGAGCACGACGAGCTCATCGGTGCCGGCTGCGGGCAGCTGTGCTTCAGGCTCTTTCCATTCAGTGGCTCGGCGATGGTGCACCGACTGCGTGAGAGTGGCGAGCGCCAAGCTGCACATCTCCGTGCCAGCGCTGGTCGCGACTGTTTCGTGGCTTCACTCGCTCTAAAGGGCCAAAACCCACGTCGTCGCTCCAGTCGGTGCCGTGAAAGGGTGGTCGTCAGACGCTCGTTTATTTATCCACCTCTCTCCCTCTCTATCTCTCTACTGAGGTCTCTTCCATCCAATCGCCCACGGGCTCTCTTGGGTTGTTCTCATCACGCATCGGTCTTGGAGTACTTGGCAATGCCCGAGCCTTCGTAGAACGCCTCCCAGTTCTCGCCGTCGAACTTCTGGATCGTGATTTCGCCAATCGTACCAGGCTCGATGCAGTAGATCGTGATCGCGAAGCCGTCCGGGTTGCTGCGCGGCACGTAGAAGGGCTGCACGCCGCAGTGGCGGCAGAACTGGTGCTTGGCGCGGTGCGTGTTGAACGTGTAGGTCGTGAGCGCGTCCGCGCCCTGCGTCAGCCGGAAGCGCGCGCCCGGCACGATCGTGTGCACGTTGCGCTTCATGACGCAGATCGAGCAGTTGCAGTCCCACGCGACCACGTCGCGCGGCGCGTCGAACTCGAACTGCACGGCGCGGCAGTGGCACGCGCCGCGGTGGACCAGCAGCGCCGGGGCCGCGTCGGTGGGTGCGGAAGAAGGCGACGCGGTTGCCATGTTGCTGAAATGCGTCGGGAGGCCGTTTGTTCTGGTTCTGGGGGCCGAGGTCTTGTTGCAAGTGAGCGGGAGAGGCTTGCCAGATCTGCGGGACTCGAGAGCTCCTCGTGATGAGCCAAACAGGTGTGCTGAGTGATGGTCTATCAAGTTCAATTGCTTTGGATTGGTTGAAATAATGAAGAGACCATGAATATGGCCAACCAGCAACAGATACGCGAAACGACACCGTGGCACTTTGACCAGTTTGGAGTTCTCGCGAAATGCTGCGGCGGCTGCGCGGAGGAGCGCGCGGCGTCGATCCGGCGCCGCCGGCTGCGGCCACCGGAGCTGTTGGGGCTGCCGACACCGGCGCCGCGGACGCAGTGGGCACATCGCCGCGGACGCTGGACGAGAGGGCGGCGCAGCTGAGCGACACACTGGTCGAGATCGTGCCGGGCATCGCGATGCCGTGTACGGATGGGGGATTTGGTCGGGTGGCAGGTCAGGTGGGGTGCTTAGTGTGGTGCGTATGTGTGTATACTTGCGTAGTCACGCGGCAGGAGCTCGTTCGCATCAAGAAGCGATTCGTGAGTCTCGAACGCAGCGACGCGCCGTTGCACAGCACCGTCGCCGCATGCGCCGCGATGCCCGAGCTCGCTGCGTCACCGTTTGCCAAACTAGTGCTGCGGCTGATGACCAAAGCGGCGCCACCGATCGCTCGTCGAAAAGATGAGCCAGCAGCGCCCAGCGTCTCCCCAAGACGCGCAGGGTCTGCTTTGCCAGACCTCATCGCGTTCGACGGGTTCTTGACGACGCTGGCGATTCTCAGCGTGAAGCAAAGCCTCGCGGTCAAGCGGCTGGGTAGGTGTAGTCCCGCCGGCGTCTCGGCCTGTCTAGAGTACGCTTGCTCGCTCGCGGACACTGTTCCGTGGCTGATGGTGCGGCTGTGTGCTCGTGCTCGTGCGATGCGCAGTGTTGTTTCGCGTCTACGACGCCGACCACGACGGCGCCGTCTCCATCGACGACTTTGTCTCGACGCTGCTAGCCACAACGTCCGCGCTGACCCGCGCAGAGCTCAAGGCCTCGGTTGCCGCGCAATTCTCGTCGTGGATCTCCACACAGTCCGGAGAGACACTGCTGCAGGCTGAAGCCTTCCAAGCGGTACCGTATCTAGACCTATCTGAGACAGGTGGCCATCTTTCTGAGCCCCGGGTTGATTTCCTGTGGCGCTGTAGCTCTTCTCCGATGCCGACGTCCACGCCGCGCTGACCGTCGCCTTCTAGGTTTGTCAGGATCGGACCGCCGACCGTTTTGCCTTCGAGGTTCCGCCTTTCGCCTCATCGCACGTGTCCCGTTATAGATTCAACTTCCGCTGCTCCCATCATGATAGCGCCTCACGCCATGGCGAGAGTCGCCTGAACGTACACGTAATAGGACTCACCACCGCACCTGCCACTGACGTCGCCCCGATCATCTATGGTCAAGTGGAACATCGCCACGTTTGCGCGGATCCGCCCGCCGCGGCGCAACCACGACTGCGCCAAGTTCATCCTGGGTACGACCACTGATCGGCCACTACGGATAGCTAGAGGGGTTCCTGGCTCATGTTTATCCTACTGCTAATTCTTCCTGCCCATACAGAGAAACTGGACAATGGCGCGCAGACCGCGGCGCGCATCTCGTTCCCGCCGCCGGGCGAGCACGACGACTACAACGGCGGCGGCGGCGAGCGCTTCTCCATGAAGCAGCGTGAACTGCTGCAGTTCCAGTACTCGGACATCTTCGACCCGGGCGTGTCGCAGGACGATGTCTTCAACGCCGTGTGCCGCGACATCGTGTACAGCGCGCTGGACGGGTACAACGGCACGATCCTCGCGTACGGCCAGACGGGCTCGGGCAAGACGTACACGATCACGGGCGGCGAGCACTACGCCGACCGCGGGATCATCCCGCGCGTGCTCTCGACCATCTTCGAGGAGTTCGAGCGCCGCGCCGCGACCGTGCGGTACGCGTGCTACGTGTCGTACCTCGAGATCTACAACGAGAACGTGTACGACCTGCTGGACCGGTCCCACACGGACCGGCCCATCGAGGAATGGACCAAGGTGGTGCTCATGGACGACGACGAGGGCGAGATGCACTTCCGCAACCTCGGCGTGTACGAGGCCGTGTCCGAGGAGGAGGCGCTTAACCTGCTCTTTCTGGGCAACATGAACCGCGTGACGAGCGACACGCCCATGAACCAGGCCTCGTCACGGTCCCACTCGATCTTCAGCGTCATGATTGAGGCGCGGCCCGTGGACTCGGACGTGATCGTGACCTCCAAGCTCCACCTCGTGGACCTCGCGGGCTCCGAGCGCGTGTACAAGCGCGAAGGCACGCAGCGCATGCGCGCCGAGGGCAAGCACATCAACCTGTCGCTCCACCACCTCGAGCAGGTGATCCTCTCGCTGCGCCACGCCGGCAAAAAGCCCCAGGGCGGCGGCTCGTCCTCGCTCGCCAAGAGCTTCCACGTGCCCTACCGCAACTCGATGCTCACGTCCGTGCTGCGCGGCTCGCTGGGGGGCAACTGCAAGTCGGTCTTTATCGCGACGCTCAACCCGGAGAGCGAGTTTGTGGACGAGTCGATCTCCACCTGCCGCTTCATGCAGCGCTGCGCCGAGGTGAGCGTCGACGTGGCCGTCAACTCGGAGGTGGACACGGAGAAGCGACTGCTTGGGCTCGAGAAGGCCAACGGTGAGCTCGAGGCCGCCAACGCCGCGCTCCAGACGCGGCTCGCGCAGCTCGAACGCGAGCTGCAGCACGCGGCAGCGCAGAGCGCGGGCCACGTCGCAGACCGCGCGCAGTGGCAGCGCGAGCGCGGCGAGCTGCTCGCGCAGGTGGCGCTCTGGCAGGCGAAAGTGCGCCAGGACGAGTCGCTGGACTGGGGCGTCTGTGAGGAGCTCGTGGACAAGCTGCTGCTCTCAGGCGAGGTGCCGCGCAGCGCGGTCGAGCGAGAAGGTGGCGACAGCCAGGAGGACGAAGGTGATGAGGACGACGAGGCCCGCGAGGCGCGGCAGCTCTTCCAAGAGACCGTGAACGAGGTCCGGCGGCACGGGCTCGGGTGCGCGGTCGGGTGCCTGGCCGTGATGCGCGAGAGCGCCGTGTTCGCGACCAACACGGCGGCGGAGCTCCAGGAGATGATGGAGACGCAGACACAGACCGTCGCGCTGCTTGAGGCGCGGCTCCACGAGCACAAGCGCGACGCCGAGGCGCTCAAGACGCAGATCCGGCAGCTCTCGCTATCGCAGGCGCGCGCGCCGACACCGTCGTCGGCCGAGGATTCCAGCTCATCGACGGCGAAGGCGAGGGCCACGCCTGCCTCCCGCAGCGCCAGCAACCACAGCGACGCCGACCGCTGCAAAGGGGCCGCGCCGTCGGCCTCAGGGGCCGAATCCGACGACGCCAGCGGCAGCGACAGCGAGCTGGACAGCGAGGCGCCCGATGCGCGCGCGTACCCGCATCCGAACCCGAGCCAGCAGCAACAGCAGCAGCCACCGTCATCCTCCACATCCTCGACGACCATGTCGCTCGTGTTCAACGCCGGCCTGCGCTCGACGCTGGCGCCCGTGACGCCGTTCCCACCCGTGCGAGGGGCGCCCAACCCGGCGGCTGACGAGAGCGGCCGCAGCGGCGGAGTGGGCGAGAAAGCACAAACGCAACAGCAACAGCAGCCGCCAGCGCCAGCCAAGAGCGGCAGCGACGTCATCCGACGGCGCATGGAGCTGCTCAAGAGCGGCAGCCTCTTCGTCAAGTACGGCCGCTTTGGCAAACCGCACGTGCGCTTCGTGTGGTGCTCGGCCGACCTCGAGTACGTGCACTACCGCGCGGTGAGCGCGGCGACCGCCAAGGCCGCGATCCCGACGCGCAGCGTGCAGCGTGTGGTCGCCGGGCAGAGCACCAAGGTGTTCGAGCGCGCGCGGCAGCCGGCGCGGGACCCGTTCTGCTTCTCGATCGAGTACGACGACGGCGCGGCGCGCACACTGGATCTGGAGGTATGTTCACGCGATTGTACGGGTGTCACGAGCGAGGGTCTCACGTATCTGGGCTTGCTTCCTTCTAGGTCACGGACGGCGACGGACTGGAGCAGAAGAAAGCCAAGCGCAACGAGTGGGTCGAGGCGCTTCAGTTCCTCGTCAAGCTCAAGGCCGCGCAGCAGAAGAAGGCGCCGGTCGCTCCTGGGAATG
The DNA here is from genome assembly GCA_027475725.1 of Pythium rhizo-oryzae. Lineage (NCBI taxonomy): Eukaryota > Oomycota > Peronosporomycetes > Pythiales > Pythiaceae > Pythium > Pythium rhizo-oryzae. Next base: position 76,597 of record JAMFLL010000058.1, read on the forward strand.
TGTCGTCCTAATCCAAGCCAACTGTAAGAAACGAAAGCCACCTCGTCTTCTTGGAGCAACAGATACGATAGGTAGAGAAGAGGAATTAGAACCTAGATATTGAAGGATCAGAAATCGAAGTGTCTACGTGCATATCGGTGACGATCAGTGGGCTTCCTGTTGTGTGGGTATCGACGCCGGCTCGAGCGACTGCGCGGCCAACTCGATCTCGACGCTGGCGGCACTTGTGGGCACGGTGGGCTCGTCGTCTTCGGCGGGGTTGTGCTGGCCAGCGAGTACGGCTTCCTTCATGGCCGCGGCGTGCTGCACGTCCAGCGAGAAGCTCTGAATCTTCTTGACCGCGTCGTCGCGCGACACACGCGCGATCTCTTTCGCTGCCTGCTCCTGGCGGAGGCTCTCGGCGCGCATGGCTGCAAGCGCTTCTGGCACAGTGTGCTGCGGCGCCGAGCTGCGACGTCGCTCCAAGTTGGGCTGGATCGAAGGCGCGCGGCACGTCGCCATCTCCAGGTCGATCGATGAGTTGCTACGCGTGTGGCCCGCGCGAGAGTGGCGCACACCACATTTGCGGAATGGGGACGACCCGGGATCGCTCTTGGTCGGCGTGACATTGCCGCTTCGGTCCACGGCACTGTGGCCCGTGCGACGCGACGGACGCATGAGCCGAGTCGTGAGTTTGAGAAGCTTAGCGAAATCGTTGTAGCCGATCTTTCCGTCGCGATCGGAATCAGTTCGCTTGACCATCTCCATGCACGCTGCCTCGTCAAAATGCTGACCAAGAAGCGCGAGTAGGTCCTTGTGCGTGATGCCGCCTTCGTGCTTGCGGTCAAATAGGCGGAACGCCTCCTTGAGGTGCGATTCGTTCGTGATATCTTCCGGACTGAGCGTCGCTGCGACAAACTCGAGGAGGTTCACGCCCTTTTCATGCTGCTGGTCGAGCCTGAAAAATTATCGCCACAGTCATCAGCTTCGAACCGTTGGCAAACCAACACCAGGGGGGCCACTCACGCCTGATAAATCTTCTCACAGTCCAGTCCAAAGCGCTTGAGCGGCGCTGCCGCTTGCAGCTCTTGGAGCGTCAAGATGCCATTCTACGTTCAGAACCGTGAAAAGCAACAGTCAGTTTAGACGAAGGCATTCAATTGAGACATTCGTGTGACGTACATGGGCGAGGTTGAGCTCGTTGTACACGCAAGCGTGTACGTGGATCTTTGTGGATGGCATCACAAACGCAATGGCCACAAGTGCCGCACGCTGGAACGCCGAGTAGTTGCAGAAGGACTTGAGTCGCGGCACAAAGTCGTCATACACGTAATCAGGCACGCCGCTGCACAGCGATTTGATCCACGGGTGAGCGAGCACTTGGCTAGCGGTGTATCGCGACGCAACGTCGGGCTGGAAGTACACAAGACAGACCCATTGTGAGAACAGCACGGCTTCAGAGAGCAGGATAGACAGACTTTACGTTGAGAAGCTTCTTGATGAGCGTCTTCGCCTCGAGCGAAACGTTTTGCCACACCGGATCTTCGAAAGACACCTTGGCTTCAAAGATCTTCTCGATGAGCTCGTCTTCTGTCGGCCCATAGAACGGGGGCTTGTTGCTCAGAAGCATGTACATGATCACACCGAGGCTCCAGAGATCACAGGATTGGGTGTAGTTGCCTTCAAGAACTTCCGGCTGCGCACATCACGAAGTTAATGATCACAGACATTGGGATATACGTTGGAGCGGGGCAAACGCACCGCCATGTACACGACAGAGCCAAGCACTTTACGCATGGTCACACCCATGCGAAAGAGTGTACTGGCACCAAAGCTGTGAGAGAACAAGAGATCAGTTGGCATGTTGAGAGAAAGCCTGAGATAAATGGGCTTCTTACTCGCAGAGCTTGGTCTCACCACCGAGATCCTCCGATTCGTGAAGGATATTTTCAAGCTTGAGATCACGATGCTGCGAGTACCCAATACTCTGTGAGTACGATGACACGTGAGCACGTACCAACACGATGTCCACGCACGCAAATGAAGCGTGAATGAAGGTACTGGATCACCGAAGCAAGTTTCGCGATTTGCTCTTTGACCATGTCCTCGGGAAACTCGCTGCCGCGACTTTTCACGAGATCGAGCAGCTAAGTAGTTGAATAGCAATTGCCAGCGAATTAGTGCTCCCAACGAGAAAGCTGCACAGATCGCCTTACGTACCGTGCCACCCGTGCAGAGCTCCATGATGATGTAGAAGTGGTGGTCGTCTGGAACATAAACATATTGTTTAGCCCCACAGAGCTCCATGCCATCTCAAGTGTGTACGTACCTTCGAAGGTCTCGACCATCTTGACAATGCTCGGGTGGTGGAGGCCGCGCAGGATGTCCATTTCCTTCTCGAACTCGCTCCGCTGGCTTCCTTTCGCGAACGTCACGGTCTTCATCGCGAAAAACTCTTTCGTTTTCTTGTGCTGCACTTTCTCAACAATGCCGAAAGCGCCCTTGCCGAGTTCACTGATCACGAGGTACACATCGGTCGCTGGCTGCTTGTGGTGCAGGCATAGGTTGCGCTGGAAGAGGTTCGGTCGAGACGCATCGTGCGAGTTGATGCAGCCCATGGTCGGTGCGGTACCGGATGTCAAAGAAACTTGTCAACGTCACAGCGCGTTTCGGTCTGCTCGAAGGCGAACTTGAGACCCCCATTGCTGGCTTCCGTCTCAATGGGGCGGCTCAGGCACACTGCCTGTCTTCTCCAAACTTGGCTCCTAGATTCACGCGGTATTTTTGTCACCGCCGAACGGGCCCATCACAGGGCTCTGGCGGAAAGAGTCAGACACACCAACGTGATTGGTCACGCACCCCAGCTACGCACACAGCGAACCCTTCGCCACCTTGATATGTTCCGCCGTAAATAGCACCTGCGATGACACACCACGCAGAGGCCACATGGGTCATCTCAACCGCACAATCCCTCCGTAGTTCTTTGCTGCCACCAGCTTGTATACTGCATACGTTGAATAGAAGGTTACTGTACAGAGACGCTAGCGGTATCAAGTTGGCTAGTACGTGGGACGCCAGAAGGAAGTTGAGTCTTTGGCCATCACCGGAAGCTGTTCAGGTTCGATATGTTCTTGCACTTTTCGCCAACACCCCAAATGGCACATCCGTAATGCCTCGAACGACGAGCTTGGTGTCGTATCCGGTGGTAAGCACGGGCAAGCTTTGGTGATGAGTGAATCTACGAAGCTGGCGTGGAGCAGCGGCTGATCGAAGGTGAAGAACGATCCTCCGCGGCCCGCTTGCGAACCGTGACAAGTGGTCGAGCACGGGAAGCCTTCCATGTTGAGATCCGCAAACGTTACGAGACGGCTTTGGTTCATACCAGATCCGAACCGCGGGGTCGAGACTCCCCACTTGGCGTGGTTACCGTCCTTGTGAGATCCGCCAACGAGATGCCAGTGGACTTTCTCCGTAGCATTGGGCAGCAGCCACGATGCTTCAATGAGGTTCTCCACGTTGAACTTGGCGCTCCCGTTGCTATTGAGCTGTACGCCGTGGGCAGCATTGTCCAGGCAGAAATGGTTGGTGGCGTTTGTGTACACATCGCCGGCGCAAATGTTGGGGATGCCGTAACTTCCATCCCACCACGTCGCCACGCTCATATCCGACGCCAGCGTTTCAGCCAGAAGCGCCCACGGTGGTACTGCCGCGCGGGGGGTCTTGACCGTCACAGTAATCACGGGGGGAGCTACTCGACTGTCCGCTTCCTCCATCTTCAGGAGCGGAGCGCCGTCGCCGACCGGCAGGAACACCCGCGACCTCTTTGCACGCTTCGAACCGACGTCTCGGAGCTGTACCTTGACCGTGGGCGACGTATCAACGTCCTGCAGGCTGACGTTCAGCAGCGCCTTGTACAGCTCGCTGAAGTTGGCGTTCGCCGCGCCGTCCTGGAGCAGCTTTTCGCTCGCGAGAGCGGTCTTCATGTCGCCGTAAAAGTTGCCCGAGCACAGCCTCGCGGCCTGGAGCTGCTTGCCCAGCGCGTTCAAGGTCTCCATACCGAGCGAGAGTCCGACTATGTGCTGCGCAAACTGGACGTTGTTGTCCTTCTGACAGCCCAGCGGGATGAACTTGTCGGCGCGCGCGTCGCCCACGCGCGACGGGTCCGGGAAGTTGGGCGTCGACGTCTGCAGCACAAAGCCGCCGTCGATACCGTCGAACGCCACGGCGCCCTTGGCGTGCGCGCTGAACACGTCGCTTCCGGAGCATATGCGCTGCGGCCCGGCACTGCCACGCTCCGATGGCGGCGGCGGCACCACGCTCTCGGCGATGCCGTTGAGCTGGTCGTTGAAGAGCGCCCAGTACGGCGCCACGCTACTTGTAGCGGACACGTTCGCCGCCGCCTGGATCTGCCGCAGCGTGTGGCTCACGGGGTCGTTTCCGCCCTGGCCCAGGCAGTCGTACCCGAGCTCGCGAAAGTGCCGCAGCGTGGCGTTGTTGGCGTCCGCGTAGAGGTAGCAGAGCCCCGAGGCGCGCGCGGTCACGTCCAGCGCCTCCGTGGGCAGCCCCGCGCAGCGCGGCGGCGCGCAGTCGCACGGCGTCGGCGCCAGCGCGGCTGTGGCATCGCCCTGGCGCGAGAGCATCGGCAGCTTGTACACGACGAACCAGCTCACGGGCGCGCCATGGCCGTCACGCGCGAAGACGCCTTCGGTGGCGCTGGCACTGCCACTGGCGCTGGCAGTGACAATGGCAGTCGTGGCGAGCCACAGCGCGAGCGCGAGGCCGTGGCGTGGCGCCATGGTCGAGGTGAGGTTGGCGGCGGAAAGATTGCAGTTGGCGACCAAACGAAAGAAGAGAAAGAGAAAAAAGTTGGCTACGCACTCGAATAGAAGGACGTCGTGCGAACTTAGTGGGATAAAATCAGGACGAAACAAAATAAAATCTGAGGGAAAAGAACGCTCCGAATAAATATTATATTTGAGGGAGACGCGGGCTGCCTAGCTACACTGGACGACTACGAAGCATGCTGTGCGCTTGCTTTTGAACTACTTCCTACGCTCACGGGAGGCAGCGATCCCTCCGTGAGGCCTCGGCGCTGCAGGTGGGGGGATTGGCGCGAGGGCTTGGATACATCCCCTCGGAGGGGAATGTCTTGGCTTGCGTGGGTTCGAAGAAGAGGATGGGGGAGTCCTGTCCGGATTGCATCGGATCAGGTGGGGCTTGGTATCAACAGGGAGACACGGACGAACAGAGGAACGGAGAGGACGAGGCGTGGGTGGGCGCTTAGAGACCCGCCGAAGCGTCCTTGGACTTCTTGGCCTTGGGTGCGCGCTCGCTGCTGCCTCCCGAGGCCTTGCGCTTCTGACCAGCCGAGGGCGCAGGTGCTTGGACTTGCTGCTGCGGTGCCGGCTGCTGCTGCTGCTGCTGCTGCTGCTGAAGCGGCGACTGGTGGTAGTTGAACGACGCACCATTGTCCGCGTGGTGCATCTGGTTCATCATGGACGGGTGCTGCATGGGCGGCGCGAGCCCGCGGGCGGGCGGGTAACCCTGAGGCGCGTACGTGGGCTGGTACATCTGCGAGTTCATGGCGTGCTGCGGCATCATCCCGTGCGGGGGCATCATTTGGTGCTGCATCGGAGGCTGGGCCATGGGCACGCTCTGGCGCGAGTCCTGGGCAGGCTTCATGTACAGAGGGTTCGCGTCAAGTCCCGTGGACGCCTTGCGCTTCTGGCGCGCAAGGACGCGGCTCGAGCCGACCTCAAATGCCGTCGACATGCCCGAGCCGATGCAGGCGTAGTAGCGACGCTCGCCCGACATGACGAGCACGAAGGCCTCGAACTGGACGTAGTACTTGACGTTGCGGCGCTTGCACTTGCCCTGGGTCATGTCTTCCGTGTACTTCCAGACCTTGGGCTTGAACTCGTAGCAGGCCGTGTTG